>JARQOC010000797.1:0-60269 GCA_033576535.1 Allobates femoralis | reverse complement strand
ACGGCAGTCCGCCGTCTTCATCAGGTGGATTTACGTGATGAAGACGGCGGACCGCCGTGGAAATGCATTGTGGTATATCAAAGGTAATTAAACGTGTGCCTCCTGTGCTCTTGCGCTTCTGTTGTAATCTCACACTTCTGTACAAATATCATATCCCCTTCCTAGGGTTGTAGCAGGAGCAGCTGTGAACCAGAGTCACCGCTAACAGAATCCAAAGGACCTGCGGTGACGTAGCTGAGAATGGCACAGGGGCAGGTGATCGGCTGCTCGAGTCACCTGACTGGAAGAAGGAGCTGCTCGTGGAGGAAACCCCGAATGCTGGAGTCCGGAGCCATCCACTGTGATACGCCGAGGTTGTGCAGGGTTGCACAACCTGCAAAGGTGAGATGCGAACCCCCCACATCTGTTATTGTCGCCCCCACTAGACCACCAGGTACCGCTCATCGGTTGTGGTCCCCCCCGCCTTTTGTTCCACATGAGTGACAGTGAGTGAGTGTGTTAGTGTGTGCGTGAGTTAGTGTGTGATAAGAATTCAGACCAGGTTGGGGACATCAGTAAAAAGGGGACATTACTGCACTATGGGGGTGAGGATGGTGACATCACTACAAAAGGCGCCAGAATGTGGACATTACTACACTATGGGGGCCAGGATGGGGGGACATTACTACAAAAGGGGACCAGCATGGAGGATATTATTACAAAATGGGACCAGCATGGGGAACAATACTGCAAAAGGGGACCAGGTTGGGGATATTAGTACAAGAGGGGGACCAGGACGGGGACCAGTATGGGGACATTACAACAAGAAAGGGACCAAGATGGGGACATTACTACAAGAAAGGGGTCAGGATTTTGACATTACTACATTGAGCAAAAAAATCTGGTATTACTAAAAATGTTACTTAGGCTGCTTTCACATCACGTTTTGCGCTGTTCGCTGCAGTTGCGGTGAAAAAAAACGCAACTGCCGCGATTACCGCATAACGGCCGCGATCGTGGCCGTTACAATGTCTATGGGGCTTGCGGTATGTGTGCGGCAGGTGCGGTTTCGTCACTTGCGGCAGGTGCGGGCGCGAAAAAAACCGCAGTATGCAGCATTTTTTTTTGCAGCCGCAAGTGCTGAAACCGCACTTACTGCACACTTACCGCAAGCCCCATAGACATTGTATGGGGCTTGCCGCAAGTGTGCCACGATCGCGGCCTTTATGCTGTAATCGCGGTAGTTGCGTTTATTTCACCGCAACTGCCGCGATCAGCATTTACCGCTGATGTGAAAGCACCCTTAGTCCTACAAGCAATGCGGCCCCCTGATATCAATATTTTTCTATGTGCGGCCCACCAACCCAGCCGAGTTTGAGACTCCTGATTTACACCATCTCAGTCTCACTCTCTCCAGACACAGCTAAGGTGGCACCGTGCCATAGAACACTGAGATGACATTCTACACGAGGGTGCCATATATACCACACTGAGGTGTTGTGCTGCACAGAGGTGCAATATATACCACACTGAGGTGTTGTGCTGCACAGAGGTGCAATATATACCACACTGAGGTGTTGTGCTACACGGAGGTGCCATATATAACACACTGAGAAGACATAGTACAGTGAGATGCTATAATAGTACACTGAGGTGTTGTACTACAATGAGATGCAATAATACTACTAGACAGAGGTGCCACACCGCACTGAGGTGCCATTGTACTACAGTGAGGTGACATAGTACAGAGGTCCCCAACTCTAGTCCTCATATACGGTATATGATTTGTAAGACAGACACTGGCATTATAAGACAGACCCCATTTAACATTAAAAATTATTTTTTTCTCTTTTCCTTCACCAAATTTGGGGGTGCGTCTTATAATCAGGTGCGTCTTATAAAGCGAAAAATACGGTACCCTGTTTGTGTAATCATCTCTGTCAGCTGTGCGATTAACTCATTAGGGTATATGTGTGCTGTTAAGAGATAGGAAGTGTTCTAATGCTGCATAGTTTATCTGATAGGTAAGAGACCCTGTCCATCATCCCAGTTACTATATAGAGCTAAATATGTTATAAATCAGGGGCTAGTGGCCTATGGGAAGAAGTAAGGTTTTTATATGTATTGTTTTTTAGCAAGAAGGGTACAGAGATAGAGAATAAAACAATTGATAAAAGTGAAAAAAAAAACAAAACAAAAAAAAAACTCTTTCTTCGTTATTTGTTTTTCCTTCTGTATTAGTATTGATCTGTATTCCTTTTGATCCCTATACTCCTTAGGCAGACTGTGTATGCCAGCTCCTTTCTCTTCTGATGAGCCTCTTCCAAAATATAGAGGCGAAACGCGTCAAGCCCGGAGTGATATCCCTCATTTTAATGTTCACATTTCTGGACCTATCCTGAAAGGCACAAGGACGTCAACTTCTCTCCATTTTTGTTGAGTTAAGTTTGACTACACTGTATAATAAAATCTGTTTGACTCTGCACTATTGAGATCTAAAAAAATACACCACTGTTATCTATAGGGTCAATGAGACATCAATTGACCACTATATAAGAACACCATAAATTTACTATTTATTTTTGTATTTTTTTTTTATTTCTTTGTATCTTGTAAGAAAAATAGTGTCTGAGAAAAGAATCAAACACAACAGTAATGCAACATTCTAAGCATTGTCCTTGATATATTATCCTGTCATGGTTCAGATAAATTGTATTTATATTTGTATATATTGTTTGCCTTTTTGTTAACGGGTTTCACACTATTTTAAAGAAATTTAATAAAGTTTCCATTTTTTAAATATCCCCCAAGTTGGTAGAGATTTTTCGTACACCTGAATGGTGAAGTTAACAAACAAAACCCCCGCTATTGGTCTGACACTAACCCACAGTGGATAGATCCCTCCAAGACTGCTGGAACACAAAAAAATGATGGTATGGTGAGGTATATGGTGTACAAAGATAGTGGGGCCATTCTTCATCAATGGAAACCTCAATACCACTGGATATCTGAATCATGTAGTAATTTCACTCACTGTTGGGAGTCTGATTTTCTTTGACTAGTCTACCCGGCTAATCCCGGACATTGCTTTGGGGGCGGATACGCAATGGGAGGTAGAGCAGGGCGACTGCTAGCAAGACGACTTAAAAAACGTACGATGCAAAACACCAATATAGCCATGAGAGATTCCACGGGAGCCACAGTCAGAGACCCGAGACAAATAGTAGATGTCTTCGCCTCATACTACACCAAACTGTATAATCTCAAAATAGACCTGGCAACCCCTCAGCCTACTCCCGAGAAGATTGATGAATTTCTGGGGAAGCTTCCCAAGGTTCCTTTGGCATCCCTAGAGGCTCTTAATCGCCCCTTTACTCAAACGGAAATAGCCAAGGTCATCTCTTCCCTGAAGTCAAATAAGTCTCCGGGACCTGATGGCTTCATTAATGAATATTACAAAGCATTCAGTAACCTGCTGGTCCCGTTTTTGCTTCATCTGTTCCAACAGTTGGAGATCTGAAGGCTCTGCCCCGTCATCGGCCCTAGAAGCGACGGTTGTCACGATACTGAAACCTGGGAAAGACCCGGAATTACCAGAAAGCTACCGCCCAATCTCACTGTTGAACATAGACCTTAAAATATACTCTAAGCTTTTGGCAATGAGGCTTGCAGAGGTCGTCCCTCTATTGGTGAAACCGGATCAGGTGGGATTCGTGGCCCACCGACAGGCGAGAGATGGCACGCAGCGAATGCTGGATCTTATTGAACTGGCAGAGAGGAGGGGTGTCCCCGCTGCATTCCTGTCATTAGACGTGGAGAAGGCGTTCAACACGGTGCATTGGGGCTACCTAGGTAGGATCTTGAGGGGATATGGGCTTGATGGCCCGATCCTCATGGCGATCCTGAGTCTTTACTCAAATCCCTCCGCCAGAGTCCTCGCCTCGGGTTATCTTTCAGACCCATTTACAATTACCAATGGGACTAGACAGGGGTGCCCTCTATCCCCATTGATATACGCCATGGCGATAGAGCCACTGGCCGCGTCTCTCCGTGCTGATCCAATTTTAAAAGGAATACGGGTCAGGAAGGAGGAACACCTCGTGGGCCTGTATGCGGATGATATTATCATCTCCTGCTCTGACCCAGGGGTGTCCTTACCGAGAGCCCTGACCCTGCTTCACTCATTTGCAAAAGTCTCGTTTTACAAATTGAATGCCACCAAATCAATGATATATCCGGTTAATGTCTCTCGGGAGATGGCTGATGGCTTAGCACGTTCCCTCCCATTCCGGTGGTCCCCTGGAGGCATTCCATATCTGGGGATTACCCTGTGCCCCTCTTCAGAGGTGGTAAAAGAAACGTGGACATCCTACTGAAAGACATAGGGAGGGCGACAGATACATGACTGCTGCAGTCCCTTTCCTGGATTGCACGTATTCAGGCATTTAGGATGACTTGGCTCCCCAGACTCTTTTATTTGTTCAGGTGTGTTCCCTTAGTGTTCCCTTCACGACTATTATCACAACTGCAGAGAGGAGTAAATCGATTTATTTGGGCCTCAAAGCGACCTCGGGTACAAAGGAGAGCCATGTATCACAAACTGGTAGGGGGAGGTATGGGAGTCCCGGATGTGTCCTATTATAGATCTTCGCTTCTGGAAACCACACGGTTGTGGTGGTTGGACAATATGGATCTGGGTTAGTGGCAAATAGAGGCATCCCAAGTGTACAAGGGTTCTCTCCATGGACTTCTGATGGCCAAGTCGCTGGGACAAGTAGTCTTCCCCAATTGTCTGGGAACTATTGAGGCGCTGGTTCGGGCATGGAGACGTGCACCGGAGGAATGGAAAAAGGTGCCGGCCTCTGAGATTCCTCTAGAGGCCCTCCGCCTGCATACCCCATCATTGAGGCTAGCAGAGTGGAAGGCCCCTTTGTGCTGGAGGCTCTGTGGCCAGAGGGGTACACTCGCACATATTTAGTGGTCCTGTCCGATCATTGCTCAGTTTTGGACTCTGGTGGAGGGCCTCATGAAGTCCGTTATGGACATGACTGTTCCCCTCTCTCCGCAGATGGCCCTGCTGCATATCGGAGTGGAGGGGCTCCCTCCTGTCACTCGTCATGTTGCCACCTACATCCTGATAGCGACGAGACTTTGTATTGCAGCGACCTGGAGGTCCCCTAATCCCCTGACTATAAGCAACCTAACCTCCAGACTAAACCTCATGTTCACTTATAAATATTTCCTAGCTATGGACATTGGCCATAAGAGATATGTGCGAGAGGCATGGGACTGTTGGGCTTCTCACCCCTTAGCTATCCCGCTTCCTCGGAAGTAGGAAGTTGGTATGTACTTGGAGAGAGGGGGTCGGAATGTCATCTTGGCTGGCCTCTTACCGCTTGGTTTTAATAATTTTTCTATCTTCTCTCTTCTCCTTTCTTTGCTTTTACCCCCTTTCTGCTCCTCTGATATGATCCTTCCTTTCTCCCTCCGTCCCCCCCCCCTTCCAAAGCCCCTCTCCTCCTCCCCCCTAAATCCAGGAAAGACCAGAATCCGGTTCCTGGACTTACACTAGGCAAACACCGGACATACAAGCGGTTCAGTTTGCCCAACCCATAAATAATTGGCCAAGTCAATCACAGTATGGCCCTGCATCAACAAAGCCATTTAAGTCAGGGTGCGAATATTGGACACCAGTGTATGCAACAAACTTCCATACAGGTTACACAAAACAGCCAAACCTTACAGCACCAGGATACTTTTGCAAACTCATATCCTCAACCTATCCAGACACATCCAACGTCCATGGGATTAAGTGAAAACAGGCAACAGTCCCAAAATATCTGTAATGCCCATCAAAATCAGACTTCAGCGCAGAACTCACCCAGACCCAGCGAACAAACAACATATACAAACATTTACAGTTGATGGTTTTGAGTGTTAACATTGTGCAAAATAAACTATCTATAGAGTGTAGTGATGGGCGAATCCTAAATTACTCGGAATCGCTTGACTCTAGCGAGTCCGAGCCCAGGACTCGCTACTCGTTGCCAGTCTAGCGAGTCCAATGTTAATGAATGGGGAAGCGAGTAATAGCGAGTAGTGTGAGATTTACAAATCACAGATGTGTCTCGGAAGCTTCAGCCTGAAGCAATCCTAGTTTTGTCATTTATTTGCATTGGACTCGCTTACTTTGTAAGTAATCGCTGGGAAACTCGCACAGATAAGAGAAGAGTCCTGTCTGCTCAGTGCAGCTCCAGGGTCCTAGAGCCCGCCTGCTGCCTGATGTAGCAGTGCTGAGATTGTTCTCAGTCTGCTCATTCCCTGTGCATAGACATCTATATCTATACACAGGGGATGTAGCAGAGAGGACATCGCGTTTTGGACTGCGTCGGACGGAAGAGGATTTTTTAATTAAAGATGGAGTCCCTAATGGCTTTTATTTTTATTTCTAATAAAAAAATTTCTCTGTGTTGTGTTTTTTTTAAAACGTCTCGGAGTCGGAGTCGTCTCGGAGTCGGAGTCAAAAAAATGCGTGGGGCTCCGCGCAATTTCTATGTCTAGCCAGGTACAGCTAAGCAGCTGGGGGCTGGAATCCGCAGTGCAGGGATGCCCAAGCTTTCTGGGCACCCCCCGCCGTTCATTGAAGCGCCATCCTCTGGCGCTGAACCCCGCTCTTCCAGCGGCCCTGGTGGCGGTGGCACGCTGGGTAATAAAGGGGTTAATACCAGCTTTGTTATACAAGCTGGTATTAAGCCCGAGATTCTTAATGTTAGGCCACGTTTGACCCAGCCACTAAGAATCTCCAATAAAGGGTTAAAAAAACACAACACAGAGAAAATTTTTTATTTGAAATAAAAAAAAAAGCCATTAGGACCTCCATCTTTAATTAAAAAAATCCTCTTCCGTCCGACGCAGTCCAAAACGCGATGTCCTCTCTGCTCATCCCCTGTGCATAAAAATAGATGTCTATGCACAGGGAATGAGCAGACTGAGAACAATCTCAGCACTGCTACATCAGGCAGCAGGCGGACTCTAGGACCCTGGAGCTGCACAGAGAAGACAGCTGGACTCGGCTCGCAAAGAAACAGCAGTTACTTTGCGAGTTTCCCTGCTATCACTGGCACAGTAGCCGAGTCTAATGCAAACAATAGCAATCCTAGTTTTGTCAGCGTTTCTGACAAAACTAGGATTGATATTGATTTGCATTGGACTCGTGCGAGTAATCACTGGGAAACTCGCAGAGTACCGAGTCCTGCGAGTCCCTTACTACTCGCCGAGTAACGAGTCCTAGCGAGTAGATTCGCCCATCCCTAATAGAGTGATATTGCAGATGTTTGCTTCCTGCAGCACAAATGGACACGTATGAGCCTAATATGTTCCTCTTTGAATTTTTTTTTAATCAAACAGAAAAGTTAAGTAAACATTTCTTTAACAAGCAATAGTTTTTATTTTTAATTAGTAACAAATACCAATATTGGTCATGGTGTAAATGGCCTACAGTGAATCCATAAGTGCATTATGTGAGGATTAAAAATGGAACATAGAAAAAGGTATGTTGATGATGTGTCACAGATTCACATCTTTAAGGGCCATTGACATATTGATCTTGCCACAGTACAGAGCCTTCTGGGAATACATTATAATTAGGGAAAAGATGAACCCTCTTAGGGCCTCGGCCTAGTAACCGGTGTACAGGTGGGTAATGATTGTTTGGGTGAAGTTCTGATGTTGATTCTTCAATAAGGCGGTCATGAATCCGAGTAAAATGATGTAAAATTACACATGCTTTAATGACTGAATTCACATGTGTCTCACTACGTGGTATGGGTGACATAAGTATGCACCATTTAGCAATAAGAATCTCATATGTACACTCAACCATTTGCCTAGCACGTACTAGCCTAAATTAAATGCACGCCAACAGTAGTCTAAACCGCGTTGGGGGCAAGGGCGCATAACTTCACGTCTTAATTGAAACGCCTCATCACCTACAAACACAAAAGGGAGTGGTTGACCTAAGGAGCCTGATAGTCAATGCCAATAGTCAATAGTGACTTTTTGATCCGTATATGTTTTCCATCAAGCGCACCAATGCAGTTTGGAAAATGACAAGTTTGATGGAAACCATTGACAATCTGATACCGTTCTGCTTCTGGTGGTTCAGGACATACAATTGGCTGCAACCTATGCCACATCTCCTCACAGGTCTTGTGCACGATTTGACCAGTCGTTGACTTCCGAATAAGAAACTCCACATGTAAGCCAGCAAACGACACACCAGTTGCCAGGATCCTAAACATACATATAATTTAAGTTTTAACCCCCCAAAAAATCCTCAAGATTTCCAAATGCAAAAACAATACATACTAGTACGCATAAGGGACCCACTCACATATTCAACACATGTTCCAGGTCAATGACATGTCTACATATGCATGGTTTACAAACTAAATAAGCAAGAATTTTTATAACAAGAAAAGAACATACCTTCGTGTCAACAGAAGTCTCTCCTCCGCACAAACACTTGGCCACATTTAGGTATTTTGGTATGGGATTCCAGGCCTCAGAATGTCCAACAGTAGCTCAAATGTGGGTATGGTCATGCTGGTATAGGCATAGAATTTCTCAGGATGGCAACATAATTGACCATACAACCTCTGAAAATGGCCACGAGAGCTACGCTGAAGGAGCAGCGGATGTACCCACATTCGTCGACGCCTCCTCGGATCAGCAATGATTGGATATGGAGTTCCATATTGTCTGGAAATAACCCAATGGAATAACACCTGCTCTGTGGTGTTTAAGGTCAGGTTATTTTCCATTGTCCAAGCGAATCCACAATATCACCTCTTTCAGTTGGGAAATGTGGTCTGAAGTGTAGCCACATGTGTCCATGGGAAATAACCTCCAAAGAGGTTGCAACTAATTATCTACTATATAATTGTCTAAGGCGTCTGTCGATCACAGAAATCGCGCGCCAGACAGAGGCCGCTCATTGGTGGCCGCCGGAGGACTATACAAATTGGCGTGCGAATTCAAAGTTCGAATTTCGCGCCAATTTGCAACCCAGCGACAAAAATGTGAGCTGGGGGAGGCTGCAGGTGTATAGAAAAAGAATAGAAAGCATGTATACAGACCGGGATCTGGGATTTATAGAAAAAGGACTCATGTAAGTAGTCAAAAAGATTTATTTATTGTTCATATATACAAAAACAGGAAACAAACGTGCAGTTAAAACACCAATTAAAAGGTGGAAAGCCACCGACAAACTATGGCCTTGTAATAAATATCATAATAGACCAAACATGGTACTACAGCAGTGTTCAATACTTAATATAAAAGGATGATGAAAAGAACTCTGGTAATAGAATGGCAGACTTTGTCACAGAAGAAACACAAGTTGACCCATCAAAGGAGTGTACAATATAGACAATGTACTACTGATATCACACATGGACAGGGTCAGATATGAACACCTGTTAAATAAAGGTTGGAACAGGAGAATGGAGAAAAAAAAACTAACCAAACCTCTAAGTTCCTATAAAGGGAGGACATAGATTAAACATAAAGTCCTCAGTTACCATATGTTCAAAAAGTGGTGTCACTTGACTATAAACTCCCCTATCAATAGGGAGAGACAAAGCTAGCCAGTACTTATGTATTGCTATGTTGAGCCAGCAAACCCTAAGGAAAAAGGAGAATAAAAGATAAATAGTCGGACTCCAAGTGCACCATTAAGTGTCACCGTGTCCAAATGCAATTACCAGAGGTGTCATCATCCAAGAAGGCAAGGCACATAGCACGCTCGACACCCGACGCGTGTCGCCGCCTAAACAGACGGCTTCCTATGGGGGAGAGCCTGTTTGTTACCAGTTGTAATTAGGTTTTTATAATGTGAAGTAAGTAAGCCCACCTGCAAATCGTTCCCGGATTACAGCCGCAATTCCGGAAACGAAGGGGCGGGACTGAGGTGGCGTGATGACGCCTAATCTCGCGTCATTTCGCTACAAAGAGGCCCTGTTGTATATACCGTCGCCAAGCGACGAGGCGCATGCGCAGACCGGCCGGTCATAGAGTTTTAGTGCGCGTGCGCACTGCATTAGAGGAGTTAATACAGGGGAGCAAACAAGCTCCGGGCAGAGGGAAGGGACAGACGGGGAAGCGCCGTGAGTGTATTATAGCGGCACAGTTCACTCACTCTGCATCCGTCTTACAGAAATTGTTAGGGAAGCTGAATGAGTCAAATGTAAAGGCAAAGGGGAGGTTATTAGACTTCTCTCTGTGAACCTATACCAGAGAGGAGAAAACATTTCTTTATATACATGTACAATAGAGTTGATTAATCTCCATTTACTGAGAATCTCGTATCAGCATGCAGCCTAATGAAAAAAAAGGGGGTTAAACATCAGACAAACATATAGATCAACTCAAGTAAAAAAAAAAAAAAAAACAAAAGAAGAGACACAAAGATGATGGAAATAAGATTGTTATTATCTGGAGAGGATTACTATCAGGAGAATGGATAAGAAGAGGGGAAAATCGTATTGGAGCTTTTTAACAAGAATATTCCATGGGCTCCGGACATGATAAATAAAGCCTCATACAACCCTAAAAAAAGAACATTGATTAGGGACATCAATGGATCCATAGAACAGAATGACCAAGTTTATGAGAGGAATAAGGTTGCAAAATACATCCGAGGTATATCCGAGTTGACGAGTGTATCCAAAACCAAGTCAATAATTATGAAGAGACCTTTCTTGTGAACAGCACCAATCTGGGAAATTCGGATAATACAGACATCGTAAGAAGGAGGCATTGATTGCCGATCCAAGTCATCAGTATCTGTGGAGGAGATAACACGGTGTAAAGCACAAAGCAAAGAGGGTCCACGGCCACTACCAAACAATATACATAGAGTAGAATCAGATTTCATTTCTTATAGAAGCCATTGAAGAGCATTTCCTCGTTCAAGCCGTTAGGTGACAAACTCTGTAGGTCATATATCCAGCGAGTCTCTTTTCTGAGAAGCTCGTCGGTCATATGCGATTTCCGGATGGAGCCATAAGCCCTGTCAACCACAATGATTTTTAAGCCCTTAGGTGAACCATGATGGCAAGCATGAAAGTGTTTTGCTACCGATGAGATGGGTTTGCCACTCCTTAAATGTGATTCCACACACAAGATGTTGGACACATGATTTTGGACCCTCTTTCTGAGTTCCTGGGTGGTCTCGCCGACATAAACTTTCGGACAGACACAACATAACACATAAATGACGTTGCGTGTACGACAGTTGGCATAGTATTTGGTGATGATATGTCCCGGATGGGCTGTCAACTCCAGTTGATTAGAGGCCACCATGTATTGGCAGACCGAGCAGTCGCCACAAGGAAAGGTACCAATTAGTTTGGTACCTCTCCCCAGGGGTATAGTCGGTCTGCTGAAATGGCTTGTTGACAGTGAGTCTTTTAAATTCTTAGCTCGTTTGGCTACCAGACGAGGTCTTGGGCCAATCAGTTGTTCAATTTTGGGGTCACTGCATAATATTGACCAATTCCGGTCAAGTGTGCCATACACGTCCCCCCAATAATTATTGTATGTCGTGATTATACTCAGGAATTCTGGAGCCATTCGCTGTTTCGTCCTGAGTAGACTCTGTCTGTCTGTTGCCATGGTGGTTTGAAAGGCACCTGATATTACTTTTTGTGGGTAACCCCTCTTTTTAAACCTCGATGTTAGATCTCGAGCCTCTTTTTGAAAGGTAGCCTCATTGGAACAATTTCTTTTCAAACGAAAGAATTGGCCTTTCGGGATCGCGTTCCTCATATGTTGAGGGTGAAAACTCTGATAATGGAGCAAGCTGTTTGTTGCTGTCTCTTTTCTGTACAGGGAAGTAAAAAGCTTACCTTCCTCCTGTTGAATTCTCAGATCCAGAAAGACCACCTCAGTCCATGAGTGGTGTGACGTTAATCTGATGTTAAGATTGTTAGAATTGAGTGTCCGAATGAAGTGAAGGCAATCATCCAAGGTGCCTGTCCAAAAGAATAGAATATCATCTATGAATCTGTACCAATAAGGCACACAGTTAGCAAAATCCGGATGGGTGCGAACGCAGATGGCCTCCCACCATCCCAAAAACAAATTGGCGTAGGATGGTGCGCATTTCGCACCCATCGCGGTACCGGATACTTGCCTATAAAAGGCTCTATCAAAGGTGAAGTAGCTATTGTCCAGAATCATCCGGAGAAGATCCATGAGAAAAGAATCATGCATACGATTCCCTGTCGTCTGTTTGTCTAGGAAATAAGAAACAGCTTTAACGCCCAAATCATGTCCGATGGATGTGTATAAGCTTTCCACATCCATCGTAATCATTAACGTATTTTGGGTGAAGCTTACTTCATTCAGTTGGCAAATAAGATGTGAAGAGTCCCTGACATAGGACTGGAGGGAAAGTACGTACGTTTGAAGATAAAAATCTACGTATGTGCAAGGTTTTTCAAATAGGCCACCGATGCCGGCAACAATAGGTCTTCCCGGCGGGTTCGTTATGGACTTGTGTACTTTAGGTAACATGTACAAAGTGGGGACCGTAGGGTAGCCGTAGCTGGGGGAGGCTGCAGGAGGGAGCAGGAGATCTCCTGCTCATATAATATGCATAGCCACTCCCCATCACCATGGTGCTGAAACCGCACCGCGGTGATGGACTGGGGGAGCGGCGCATATTATATGGTCCTGCGCCCCCTGTGATGGCACATGCCCTCCCTATGTTAGATATGGCCCCATGCTGCTGCCATAGTAAAATAATAAACTGTATACTTACCTCCTGGCTCCTCCTCCAGCGCTGATCTCCGATGTCTCTCCGGTCTCCTGGCTGCTGCTGTGATCGCGCGCAGAGATGATGTCACTCTGCTGATCACATGACAGCACAGAACCAGGTAGTGGAGGAGCTCTGCAGCATCATCTCTGCCTGATCACAGCAGCAGGAGGGAGACCGGGAGATCAGAGCTGGAGTAGGAAGTAAGTATAGAGAGTTTATTATTTTCCTATGGCAGCAGCATGGGGGCAATATCTAACACAGGGGGGCATGGGCCACATATAAGGGACGTGTGCCATGCATAGGGGACGTGTGCCCTGCATAGGGGACGTGAGCCATGCATAGGGGACGTGTGCAATGCATAGGGGACGTGTGCCATGCATAGGGGACATGTGCCACACATAGGGGACGTGAGCCATGCATAGGGGACGTGTGCCATGCATAGGGGACGTGTGCCATGCATAGGGGACGTGAGCCATGCTTAGGGGACGTGTGCAACGCATAGGGGACATGTGCCACGCATAGGGGACGTGTGCCCTGCATAGGGGACATGTGCCATGCATAGGGGCCATGTGCCACACATAGGGGACGTGTGCCATGCATAGGGGACGTGTGCCATGCATAGGGGATGTGTGCCACGCATAGGGGGCGTGTGCCACGCATAGGGGATGTGTGCCATGCATATTGGACGTGTGCCATGCATAGGGGACATAAGCCATGCATAGGGGATGTGTGCCATGCATAGGGGACATGTGTCATGCATAATGGACGTGTGCCATGCATAATGGATGTGTGCCATGCATGGGGGACATGTGCCATGCATAATGGATGTGTGCCATGCATAATGGACGTGTGCCATGCATAATGGATGTGTGCTATGCATAGGGGACGTGTGCCATGCATAGGGGACGTGTGCCATGCATAGGCAGGGCCGCACTGTCCAATGGTCAATATGAGCCTTTAGGCTTAGGCGGCATGGAGGCAGGGGGAGTCGCAGAGCTGAGGGGGGCGGCACCTGCACCATGCAGCCGGCTCCCTGTGTGACGTGCACCGGCTGCATAATGTAAAATCACCAGCGGCGGCTACCGACAGCACCCCCCCTCCCCGCTCCTCACCCGCGGCCGCCGACAGCAACCCCACCCCCCTGGTCCTCACCTAGGCTCAGGCGGCAGAGCGCCTTGCTGCACCCCTGTTCATAGGGGAAATGAATCTGAAATGCGTACCGGCAAATATGTTTTTTACAAAAAAAGCACTGGCGACGCATCAGAGACGCGAGATTGCCGTGACAGAGACGACAGCACTACACTCACATAGCGGGCGGGAAAGCTGACTATTTGAAATGAACAGCGATGTGAAAACGACGCACCAGCGATCCCGGCCAGGTCGTATGGTTATCGGTATCGCTGGTGCGTCGTTATGTGTGACGGTGGCTCTATACTTACAGGACCTCTGACGATGTCACAATCATGGCCGGAGCAAGATCACATGGCTATGACATGACCAGAGGTCCTTAAGCTAAACGCACACAGCACCAGGAGCCTGGTACTGCAGACCACTTACACCCACACACCTTACACTCACGTTGCACTCACACTCACCCACCACTCACACTCACCCTGCACTCACGTCACACTCTGCCCTGCACTCACGTCACACTCTGCTGGGCGCGACCAATCAGCGATGCAGGATTTCCGTTACAGCGAAACAGGCACAGTCCGCCTGATCTCCCGGCCCCCCTCCGCTCGGTCTCCTGCCCGCTACTCACCCGCTCCACGCTGCCTCCCGGCCACCGCTCCATGCTCCATCTGCCCGCCACTCACCCAGACATTCTTCTTCTTTTCGTGGCATAGACTCCAGAAATTCAAAGGCCGCGGGGGGTGGGGGTGGAGCTGCCAAAGGGGGCGTCGTAATGGCCGTGAACAAGGGCACGCCCACCACATCAGGTCTATGCGCTTGGACATGCCTACTATGATGCCCCCTGTTAACTCCGCCCCCTGAGACCTTGGAATTGTTGACGTCTATGCTGGAGGAAGAAGAAGAAGACATGCTAGGGTGAGAGGCGGCTGGACAGAAGCCTGAGGGGGTCACCGCTGCACACTCGCACAACCGCACCGCCGTACACCCGCACTGCCGCACACCCACATATTCTAGAATACTCAATGCGTTAGAATCGGGCCACCATCTAGTATAAATAGAAAGGGCCACACATTGCAGCCTATTTAATCCAAGATTATTCATTACTATCGCATGAGAAAATCAGATTACATATGGACAGCACACGTATGACCCACGGACACCACTCAGATGTGATGTGAGAAACATGTCAGACACTCGCATTGCAGTGGATTGCCACACAGATCAAAAAACGGATGACACTCGTCCGATTCTCCTGGATGACAGACCGATTTTTTAAACGCCAGTGTGTTTCCAGCCTTAGTATTTATATCAATAAGGGCTCAGACATACTGGCGTGAGAATCGGGCGAGTGCAATGCGAGAAGATATCGCATTGCCCTCTGACCAATGTTAGAGAATGAGTCAGAACAGGTTAATGTGTGTCGTCAGCTTTTTTCTCAGTTGAATAAAAAAAAAAAACCTCTCTAGAATGTGACCTTTTCTTACTGTTGACTCTGCAAAAACTGTAATTGTCGCCCTTATTCATTCTCATCTGGATTACTGCAATTCTCTAATCGGTCTCCCTCTTATCAAACTCTCTCCAATCCATCCTGAATGCCACAGCCAGGATTATATTCCTCTCCAAGTGCTTCACTGATGCTTCTACCCTGTGTCAGTCATTGCACTGGCTGCCCATCTGCTTCAGAATACAATAAAAAATGATTACTCTGACCCATAAAGCCCTCCACAGTTCTGCACCGCCCTCAGATGTGCTCTTCCGTATCATGGGGTCCGGTTGAATTAACGCAAGATTTCTAATTCAGGCTCCTTTAGTGCTTGCGTTAGCAGACGCTGGGGATCCGTCACCACATAGTAAGCAATGGCAGCATTAAAGGGATCCTGTCACCTCCAAAACGCCTCCTAAGCTAGCAAAACATGTCCCTGCAGCATATTATCACTAATCTCGCACTTCTTTTGTCTCCTAAAAGCATCCTGTGAAAGTGCAAAAAAAGTTTTAATACTTACTCATTAGTGATTATAATTAGCAGTGACTATATTCTTTAGTCATCAAGGCGGGCTGTTTTGCAGGCTCCAGGATCCACCCTCTCTCTGTCTGTTTGCTGTGCTTGTGCAGGCATTGCCCTCCCCCCTCTCTATCACTCACAGAATGCAAATCATTAGTCCTGCCTTCAGTTTCAGTTTCACAGCAGCACAGACAGAGAGGGCTGGATCCTGGAGCTGCAAAACAACATACCCTGGTGACTAAAGAATATAGCCCCTGCTAATTATAATCACTAATGAGTATTAAAACGTTTTTATGCACTTTCACAGGATGCTTTTAGGAGACAAAAGAAGTGTGAGATTAGTGATGGGATGCTGCAGGGACATGTTTTGATAGCTTAGGAGGCGTTATGGAGGTGACAGGATCCCTTTAATGCAGCGTTAAGACTGCAGAATTCTACGTTTTAGACGGATTCGTCAGCAAAAATGCTGACGCTAGTGTGACCCTAGCCTAACGGAAACAAGAAGTAAAAACAGCAAAATTTCGTTTTTTTTGGTCGCTGCAACATTGCAATAACAGTATGAATTCTCAGATGTTTGTTAAGATTTGATTTATAGTTTAAATCTTTTTATTATTGCAATGAAGCAAATTGAATATAAAAACTTAGCAAAAGTAATCAGTTTTACCTAAGGTAAGTAAGATTTGATTTCTAGGTAAAACATTTTCCACATTTTGAACAAGAAAATGGCTTCTTCCCTGTGTGAACTTTCTTATGTGCCCCAAGAGCAGTTTTGTAGGTAAAACATTTCCCACATTCTGCACATGAAAATGGTTTCTCTCCTGTGTGAATTTTATGATGTTCAGTAAGATTTTCTTTCCTGTTAAAACATTTCCCACATTCTGAACATGAAAATGGCTTCTCCCCTGTGTGGATTATCTGATGTCTAACAAATCGTGATTTAATGTTATAAGATTTCCCACATTCTGAACATGAAAATAGTTTCTCCCCTGTGTGAGTTTTTAGATGTGCAGAAAGGTTTTCTTTCTTGCTAAAATGTTTCCCACATTCTGAACATGAAAACGGCTTTTCCCCTGTGTGAATTCTCTGATGTGTAGTAAGATTTTCTCTCTGGTTAAAACATTTCTCACATTCTGAACATGAAAATGGCTTCTCCCCTGTGTGAGTGTGTCTATGTTTAACAAGATCTCCTTTGTTAGTAAAACATTTCTCACATTCTGAACATGAAAATGGCTTTTCCCCTGTGTGATGTCTCTGATGTACCATAAGACTTGATTTCTTGGTAAAACATCTCCCACATTCTGAACATGAAAATGGCTTCTCTCCTGTGTGAGTGCGTCTATGTCCAACAAGATCTCCTTTGTTAGTAAAACATTTTCCACATTCTGAACATGAAAATGGCTTCTCTCCTGTGTGAATGCGTATATGTCTAACAAGATCTCCTTTGTTAGTAAAATATTTTCCACATTCTGAACATGAAAATGGCTTCTCCCCTGTGTGATGTCTCTGATGTACCATAAGACTTGATTTCTTGGTAAAATATCTCCCACATTCTGAACATGAAATTGGCTTCTCTCTTGTGTGAGTGTGTCTATGTCCAACAAGATCTCCTTTGTTAGTAAAACATTTCCCACATTCTGAACATGAAAATGGCTTTTCTCCTGTGTGAGTGCGTATATGTCTAACAAGATCTCCTTTGTTTGTAAAATATCTTCCACATTCTGAACAAGAAAATGGCTTCTCCCCTGTGTGACTTCTCTGATGTACCATAAGACTTGATTTCTTGGTAAAACATTTTGAACATTCTGAACATGGAAATGGCTTCTCCCCTGTATGAGCTTTTTGATGTTCTCCATCTCTTTTGCCATTTTCATTTTGCTTAACAGTCTGTAATGAATCTGAAGATAGGACCTGTTGATTAGGAATGGATGGCAGATTTTTGTTGTGAAAGGTTGACGCCATATCTGGAGTAATGCCGTGATCTTCATGTATATATGGCGTGATACCTTGATCAGCTGCTCCAAATGGCAGATATCCCTCTGACACACAGTCATCTGCCAAGAAAAAAATATTTTTTTTTCAGATATGCTGCCTTATTAAATAAAGTGTAATGAAATGCGATTTGTAAGTGAGAAGGAGAGAGGTACAGCCTGCATAAATCAGTGAAAGGGGTAATACACTAGTGGCCAAAATTGAGGCAACACCTGCAGTTTTTCACCATCACCAATATTAATTTTTTTTTTCAAATCTTTATTTAAAGTAAATGTAAACAAACAGTAGTAAAGTGATAACAGATTTTCACAATTAGTACTTCCAATTAAAGCCTAGGAAATAATTTGTATAGTAAGCAGGTTACCATAGTTGAGGAAGTATATACAGTCATGTGAAAAAGTTTGGGCACCCCTGTTAAACTTACTCTTTTTTTTTTTTTTTTTTTTTTTTTAATTGTTTTTTTGCAACAGCTATTTCAGTGTGATACAGTTAGGGCCAGAAATATTTGGACAGTGACACAATTTTCGCGAGTTAGGCTCTGCATGCCACCACATTGGATTTGAAATGAAACCTCTACAACAGAATTCAAGTGCAGATTGTAACGTTTAATTTGAAGGGTTGAACAAAAATATCTGATAGAAAATGTAGGAATTGTACACATTTCTTTACAAACACTCCACATTTTAGGAGGTCAAAAGTAATTGGACAAATAAACATAACCCAAACAAAATATTTTTATTTTCAATATTTTGTTGCGAATCCTTTGGAGGCAATCACTGCCTTAAGTCTGGAACCCATGGACATCACCAAACGCTGGGTTTCCTCCTTCTTAATGCTTTGCCAGGCCTTTACAGCCGCAGCCTTCAGGTCTTGCTTGTTTGTGGGTCTTTCCGTCTTAAGTCTGGATTTCAGCAAGTGAAATGCATGCTCAATTGGGTTTAGATCTGGTGATTGACTTGGCCATTGCAGAATGATCCACTTTTTTGCACTCATGAACTCCTGGGTAGCTTTGGCTGTATGCTTGGGGTCATTGTCCATCTGTACTATGAAGCGCCGTCCAATCAACTTTGCAGCATTTGGCTGAATCTGGGCTGAAAGTATATCCCGGTACACTTCAGAATTCATCCGGCTACTCTTGTCTGCTGTTATGTCATCAATAAACACAAGGTACCCAGTGCCATTGAAAGCCATGCATGCCCATGCCATCACGTTGCCTCCACCATGTTTTACAGAGGATGTGGTGTGCCTTGGATCATGTGCCGTTCCCTTTCTTCTTTCCATCATTCTGGTACAGGTTGATCTTTGTCTCATCTGTCCATAGAATACTTTTCCAGAACTGAGCTGGCTTCTTGAGGTGTTTTTCAGCAAATTTAACTCTGGCCTGTCTATTTTTGGAATTGATAAATGGTTTGCATCTAGATATGAACCCTTTGTATTTACTGTCATGGAGTCTTCTCTTTACTGTTGACTTAGAGACAGATACACCTACTTCACTGAGAGTGTTCTGGACTTCAGTTGATGTTGTGAACGGGTTCTTCTTCACCAAATAAAGTATGCGGCAATCATCCACCACTGTTGTCATCCGTGGACGCCCAGGCCTTTTAGAGTTACCAAGATCACCAGTCAATTCCTTTTTTCTCAGAATGTACCCAACTGTTGATTTTGCTACTCCAAGCATGTCTGCTATCTCTTTGATGTTTTTTTTTTTTCTTTTTTTTCAGCCTCAGGATGTTCTGCTTCACCTCAATTGAGAGTTCCTTTGACCGCATGTTGTCTGGTCACAGCAACAGCTTCCAAATGCAAAACCACACACCTGGAATCCACCCCTGACCTTTTAACGACTTCATTGATTACAGGTTAACGAGGGAGACGCCTTCAGAGTTAATTGCAGCCCTTAGAGTCCATTGTCCAATTACTTTTGGTCCCTTGAAAAAGAGGAGGCTATGCATTACAGAGCTATAATTCCTAAACCCTTTCTCCGATTTGGATGTGGAAACTCTCATATTGCAGCTGGAAGTGTGCACTTTCAGCCCATATTATATATATAATTGTATTTCTGAACATGTTTTTGTAAACAGCTAAAAAAACAAAACTTGTGTCACTGTCCAAATATTTCTGGCCCTAACTGTATATGTAATAACTGATGGACACAGTAATATTTCAGTGTGATATATGTAATAACTGATGGACACAGTAATATTTCAGGATTGAAATGAGGTTTATTGTACTAACCGAAAATGTGAAATATGCATTATTTCAAAAATTGACAGGTGCAAAAGTATGGGCACCTCAACAGAAAAGTGACATTAATATTTAGTAGATCCACCTTTTGCAAAAAATAACAGCCTCTAGTCGCTTCCTGTAGCTGGTAATGAGTTCCTGGATCCTGGATGAAGGTATTTTTGACCATTCCTCTTTACAAAACAATTCCAGTTCAGTTAAGTTTGATGGTCGCCGAGCATGGACAGCCGCTTCAAAACATCCCACAGATGTTCAATGATATTCAGGTCTGGGGACTGGGATGGCCATTCCAGAACATTGTAATTGTTCCTCTGCATGAATGCCTGAGTAGATTTGGAGCGGTGTTTTGGATCATTGTCTTACTGAAAGATCCATCCCCGACATATCTTCAACTTTGACACCGATTCTTGAACATTATTCTCAAGAATCTGCTGATACTGAGTGGAATCCTTGCGACCCTCAACTTTAACAAGATTCCTGGTGTCGTCATTGGCCACACAGCCCCAAAGCATGATGGACCCTCCCCCAAATTTGACAGTGGGTAGCAAGTGTTTTTCTTGGAATGCTGTGTTTTTGTGGCGCCATGCATAACGCCTTGTTGTATGACCAAACAACTCAATTTTTGTTTCATTAGTCCACAGGACCTTCTTCCAAAATGAAACTGGCTTGTCCAAATGTGCTTTTGCATACCTCAGGTGACTCTGTTTGTGGCGTGCATGCAGAAACGGCTTCTTTCGCATCACTCTCCCATACAGCTTCTCCTTGTGCAGTGTGCGCTGTATTGTTGACCGATGCACAGTGACACCATCTGCATCAAGATGATGCTGCAGGTCTTTGGAGGTGGTCTGTGGATTGTTCTTGACTGTTCTCACCATTCTTCTTCTCTGCCTTTCTGATATTTTTGTTGGCCTGCCATTTCTGGCCTTCACAAAAACTGGCCCTGTGGGCTTCCATTTCCTTACTATGTTCATCACAGTGGAAACTGACAGGTTAAATATCTGAGACAACTTTTTGTATCCTTCCCCTGAACAACTATGTTGAACAATCTTTTTTTTAAGATCATTTGAGAGCTGTTTTGAGGAGCCCATGATGCCACTCCTCAGAGAAGATGCAACTAGGAGAACAACTTGCAAGTGGACACCTGAAATAGCTTTTCTCATGATTGGATACACTGGGCTATGAAGTACAAAGCTCAATGAGGTTACCAAACCAATTTAGTGCTTCAGTAAAAAGTAGTTAGGAGTAAGTATTCAAATCATGAAAATCAGAAGGGTGCCCATACTTTGGCACCTGTCAAATTTTGAAATAATGCATATTTCACATTTTTGGTTAGTACAATAAACCTCATTTCAAACCTGAAATATGACTGTGTCCATCAGTCATTACATATATCACACTGAAATAGCTGTTGCAAAAAAACAATTTTAAACAAAAAAAAAAAAGAGTAAGATTAAGAGGGGTGCCCAAACTTTTTCGTATGACTGTATATATCAGGGGGTGGGAAGGAAGAACTTGGGTCGACGAGATCGTGGTCGAGAAGTTCTTTAGTTCTGATAGTAGATAACATAACAAAGTCCGAGTAGGACGACAAGGAAGATCATCAAGGGAAGATTTGTGGTTTTGTTGTGGTTGCTTTCACTAGTGCTTCCCGATCACTGTGGCATGTTGGTTATAGGTCATGGAATGGTAGGTTTCAAGTAGAGGTCAAAGCTAGGCGACTTGCTGTTGGGCAGGTGAGCTTATGGGAGTTTGCGGACCATAAAGTACAGGTGTTCACGAACTTGTCGTGGCAGCCAGTCTCCCAACTTCAGATCTCCTCTAGGCGTTAGAGATCTTGTACTTTGTTTATCCATGCGGACAAAGATGGTGGTGAAGTCTGTCTCAAATAAATCGTAATTAGATGTTTTGCACAAGAGAGTAGTAGTGGGGTAAGGGCGTGTTTCTTAGGTTTCTATTTGTGCGAAGGGAGGGATTGTAGTATTTCCAGGGCAGTAAAGTCCCATTCTTTCATGCCTATCAAGCGTAGTGATTTTTTTTATGTCTGTCCAAAATGATAGTATCTTTGGGAAGGACCACAGGATGTGGGTTAGTGTACCTTTGGAGTTGGAGCATCTCCAACATAGAGGCAATGCCGACAATTTTAAGTGGTATAAGCGTTCCTGGGTATGGTACCAACAGGTTAATATTTTAAAAGCATTTTCCTGTAATAATGTGCATCTTGAGAATCCGTGTGAGTTTGCTAAATTCTGACGTACATCTTGAGAAGAGAATTTAGTCTCCAGCTCTTTCTCCCAGGGAAGGATATAGAGTGGAGTGTATGACTGGACTGGGTTGGTCAGGTTGGCATAGATTTTGGAAGTGAGTTTAGTGATAGGGGTTGAGAGTCCAACAAAAACTTCAAGACAAAGCCAATCTGTCTTATGTTTGAGTCCATTACTAAACTTTGCCACGATATAGTTTATGTGTGCTTCCGTTAGGAAGTTAAATGGTTGTTTACTTGTCCCATCTAATCACCTTTCCCGATATGTAGGTAGATTGTATATGTAGTGTGAAATTGGTAAGTCAGGCAGTAAATTCCAGGCACTATAGACATCTTTGTAGTGGGTGTCCGCAAGCCATGGTAATACTTTTAATGGGGTGTTTTATAGAAAGTGACAGTGGGGTAGTACCAGTTTGGTATGAGGGCGCGCCGCATGGAAAGGGTAGTGTCGGTTATTTAGTCTATTATGTGTGTATAAGGTTTTTTTGATGTCCACAGGTAACAATCGGCGTCTACGCCCAACATGATGAGTTCTATGTTTGAGGTATTATCTTCCTGTTTAGCTTTCACCCAACGAGCAAGGTGGATTGCCGAGTAATATAAACAGAAATCAGGGAGTCCTAGTCCGCCTTTGCCCCTTGGTTTCATCATGGTTTTATGAGATAGTCTGTTTTTTTTGTATTTCCATATATATTGAGAAACATTTGATTTAGAGCGAGAAAGAATGAGTCAGGGAGACGTATAGACATCATATTCATGGTATAAAAAAATCTTTGGAAAGATATAGGACTTAACTACATTAATCCTGCCCATCCAAGACAATAGAGGGATGTCTTATATCTTTAGGATGTCTCTTAGCGTGTTAAGAAGGGGTATGTAGTTAGCACCATATAAAGAGGTCGGGTCAGGTGTTAAGATTATACCTAGGTATTTCAATTTATCAAAGGGGGGCCAATTAAAGGTGTTCTTTTTGAGTCCGTTTCCTTCTGCCTCAGGTATCGTAACATTTAGCGCTTCAGACTTGGTCATGTTAATTTTAAAGTTAGAAATGGCGCCAAATTCAGAAAAGATTTGTAAGAGTCTAGGAAAAACTGTCATTGGGTTCGAAACCAGGAGTGAAAGGTCGTCTGCAAAAGCTGCAGTTTTCGATTCAACATGACTAATTTTGACACCCGCAATTGACTCGTCTTGTCTAATTTTTTGAATTAGAGTTTCCATCACTAGAATGAAGAGTGTAGGGGAAGGAGGGCAGCCCTGTCTGGTTCTATTACGAATCGTGAAAGGAGCCGAGAGGATCCCATTCACCCCGACCTTTGCAGTGGGGTGAGTATATAATGTCATGATAGCATCTATAAAAGTGGAAGGGAAAGCAAACTTCTCCATTGTACATACCATGTATTGCCAGCTAATTCTATCGAACGCCTTTTTGGTGTCGGTAGATAGAAGGGCAAGACCGGTATGGGAGCGTCTCGCAAATGAGATGGCTTGCAGAATCTGTATTGAATTCTGTCTGCCCTCTCTACCTCTCACAAATCCCACTTGGTCGGGGTGAACTAGCCCCCCACAACCCTCCTAATCCTGGTTGCCAGAATTTTGGCCCAGAGCTTCATATCTACGTTGAGTAGCGAGATGGGCCGGTAGTTGCTACACAAGCTACTGTCTTTTCCCTCCTTCGGTATGATAGCTATATGAGCTTCTAGGGCTAGGCAAGGTGGTGTCTCTCCTGTTATAAATGCATTAAATAACTTTGTCATCTGTGGGAGGAGAAGATCTGAGAACAATTTGTAGTATCTGATTGAGAACCCATCTGGGCCAGGTGTTTTCCCTTTGGGCGACGTTTGTATGACCCCTTCAATTTCTTTTGAGGTAATTTTAGAGAGGAGTGCGTCAGGGTCAGTTGGGATTATTGTCGGGAGGGAGAGCTGTGAAAGGAAATCCTGAATTGATGCAGCGGCTTCTGTTGGGGTGTTTATGTTCTCTGGTGTGGAGAGATTATAGAGGGATTCATAGTATTGACGGAAGGACTCGGCTATCTCCTCAGTTTCAACGACCCTTCCGCCAGCCTCTAGTGATTTTTTTATAAAAGTTTTTTCTTTTTGTTTTTTAAAGGGATCCTGTCACCTCCAAAACGCCTCATAAGCTAGCAAAACATGTCCCTGCAGCATCCTATCACTAATCTCACACTTCTTTTGTCTCAAAAAAGCATCCTGTGAAAATGCATAAAAACATTTTATAACTTACTCATTAGCGATGTTAATTAGCTGTGGCTATATTATTTAGCCCCTTGGACGGGCTCTCTTCGTCATAAGATCACGTCCTAATTGCGTCATTTCCAGCATCAGGTGACGTCAGTACACCTATGCCGCATGTGCAATGCGGTGCAAGAAGCTTACAGAGCAGCGCTGGTGTACTGACATCACCCGATGCCGGAAATGGCGTGAATCGTGTCATTACAGCCCCATTACAGCCCAGGCAGCGCCGAGGAGAGCAGGGAGGCGCTGAATACACTATGAATAGAAGATTACGCCTATTAAGGCGTGATCTTAGGATGAAAAGTGCCCGCCCAAGGGGCTAAAGAATATAGCCCCTGCTAATTAACATCGCTAATGAGTAAGTTATAAAACGTTTTTCTCCACTTTCACAGGATGCTTTTTTGAGACAAAAGGAGTGTGAGATTAGTGATAGGATGCTGCAGGGACATGTTTTGCTAGCTTAGGAGGCGTTTTGGAGGTGACAGGATCCCTTTAAGCAGAGAAGAGGTTAGTTTCTCGGACTTATTACCATGCATATAGATGCGTTGTCTGCAACGCAAGTATTGTTTGGCCGATTTAGCAAGTCTTTAAGGCTGTTTCGAAGGGCTGCTAGTTCCGAGTGAGATCGTGAGGCACCGGTACATTTGCTCAGTCTCTCCATCACATACATTTGGTGGAGTAGCAAGGATATTTCTTTATCTCTCTGTTTTCTAATGTAGGAGCTCAAAGCGAAAATTCCCCCTAAGGACCGCCTTATGTGTTTCCCAGATCAATGGTATAGCCATTTTCGTAAAGTATTGTGATATAACGTTGCGCAGTGTTTCTACATTTTTTGGGTGGTCTAGTAGCGTTTCATTTAATCGCCAGGTCATGGCTGGCTTTGGTAACGAGATGATAAAAATGTCAATGAACACAGGGGCATGATCGGAAATAGTAATTAGATCAATGTGGGCAGATTTGAGCAATTGGAGAGTTCTTGTTTCTATTAGAAAGAGATCTATCTGATGGTACGAGTCATGGGGTGGGAAGAAGTACGAGTAGTCCTTTGTTGTGGGGTGTAGAGTACACCAAGCGTCTATTAGTGATAGCGAATGGAGTTTGTCTAATAAGCGTCCCCTCAACTTTTGTGAAATTGGGGATTGACCACTAGTTGAGTCTATTAGGGGATGTAATGTCATGTTAAAGAGAACCTGTCAGCTAGTTTGTGCCCCTCCAGCTATCACTGTCTGTAGCTGCAGCTTTATAATACCAGTGTAATCATCCCTGTCTGTGCTCATAGTGTAATGTGAATGGTGAAAGAAAAGCATTTATACACTTACATTTCCTTATGTAATGAGGCAGTCAGTCTGCAGTCAGTCTCCAGCTTGGAGGACGGAGACTGTTTGGCAGGTTAATAGTTAACATTTCAGCCTTATGTTAGAACATGTTGGGATACCAGATGTGATGTCACAATCATGTGACTACAATAGGTGGAGCTAAGTTCTCATAGAACATAATACGTTTGCTTGCTTAGCTCCACCCACTATGGTCACATGATCATTACATCACACAGGTCCTTTGGCCATCCAAGTTAATAGTGAGTTAACTATTATCCTGCCAGACAGTCCACATCCTCCAAGGTGTAGACTGAAATGTAAGTGTATAAATGCTTTTCTTTCACCTTTACCATTACACTATGAGCTCAGACAGGGATGATTAGACTGGTATTATAAAGCTGCAGGTGCAGATAGTGATAGCTGGTGGGACATAAACCACCTGACAGGTTCCCTTTAAAGTTTCCTCCTAGCACCAGCAGTCCATGTTTAAATAGGTTCAAAGTGTCTCGTGTTGTGATTAGCCACTGTACTTGATGTGTATTTGGTGTGTATACATTTGCAAAGGTTACTGCCGTGTTTGCTATGTGGCCTTTTACGAAAATATATCTGCCTTCGGTGTCACTCAGACTGTCTAGGAAGGAAAAGGGAAGGCCTTTTTTGAGAGCAATGCTTACTCCCTTTGATGCAGGTGTGTTGCAACTATGGTACCAAGTGGGGAAGGATGTGTGAGTTAGGTTAGGGGTCCTGTCAAGTTTAACCTTCCTAGCGGTATTCTCGAGCCTGACTCGGGGTTAACATTCACTGCCAGAAGCGGTAACCCCAAGTCAAGCTCGGGCTTACCCGCGGTCGCGGCAGATGCGGTGAAAAAACACCATCTGCCGCGATTGCCGCATAGCCGCCGCACTTGCGGCGCGGTTGCGGTAATCGCCATAGTAAGTATAGGGGGACTTGCGGCAGGTGCGGCCGCAAAAAAAACGCACTTGCCGCACCTGTCGCAAGTCCCCCTATACTTACTATGGCGATTACCGCAACCGCGCCGCAAGTGCAGCAATTATGCGGCGGCTATGCGGCAATCGCGGCAGATGCGGTTTTTTCACCGCATCTGCCGCGACCGCGGGTAAGCCCGAGCTTGACTCGGGGTTACCGCTTCTGGCAGTGAATGTTAACCCCGAGTCAGGCTCGGGAATACCGCTAGGAAGGCTAGAGTCTTCTTTGATCAGGTGATTACTAAGAATTGCAGGCCTACTGTACATAACACCAAATTTCCATTCCAAAAAATGGTACCGCTTTTAGCACAAAATTCCTGACATAATCATACCGCCAGGGAGGTTAAAATGTGTTTCCTGTAATGGCCACTTTACACGTCCCAACGTCGGTCCGCGGGAGCGCGCTTTTCCTGGGCAGAATGCCAAGATCGCATAGGAGATGTTACACAGCGCGATATCGGCAAGCAACGCCATTACGATGTGTACGCCCCCTTGTACGGCCGACCCAGGAACGACCATTTAACATGGAGAGAATAGGGGAAGTTGTACTCCACACCGTTGTTGGGCTTTTACACAGCACGATCCGGCCTCATCGTCCATCCAATATCGGCCCGTTGGAGAGCAGGCTCATTCGATCCCCGATATCGTTTTGGCATCGTTCTTGCATTGTATTGGACATTTACACCATACAACGCACGAACAATATCGGGTCGAACGCACGAACCACGTGACTTTTGGTCGGAGTTGGACGCCGATATCGGGACGTGTAAAGTGGCCATAAGAAAGCTACCTTAGTCTTGTGTTTCACCATCACCAATATTTAATGAAAGTTTTCACTGACATACTTACTTGAACACACGCCCTTTTCTGCGATATGTATTCTATGTTTGTTTATAGTGACTTGGGTGTGATTTTATACTGATATTGTGCGATTAAAAGGCGTTTTTTATATTTTAAAGTTAGTTTGTCATCAAAATGTAAGCAATTACACCTTTTAATTCTGTTATTCTGTCTCTGAATTTTATGATATAAAATTGACACGCATTTGCTTAACTTTTATTTCGCGTGCAGCATTAATGACTCCATCTTTGTAGGGTAGCCAGCTACTAAACATTACGCTGCAATTTAATTTAATTTAATTTCATAATTAATTAATTAAATTTGTGATTTAACAGTGTGATATAATGACACTGTCACCATTTTTATGTTTAAATGTCAGATTTTTGAAATGGCCAGCAGTATTAGACAGGAGTGGTCATCTAACAAGAGAGCCGCTGCTGATACTTCAAGAGAAGAAGGGTAAAGTTACCGGGAAATTGCAGCACGAATTGGAAAAGGGATCTCACCGGCCAGCGTTCTCAAAGTGTGTAAGCGGTTTCAAGAGACTGGTTCGATAAAGAATAAACAAGGTAGAGGAAGGTAGAAGGCTACAACTGCTCAGACTGATAGAAGAGTTGTTAGAATCGCAATAAGTAACAGGAGATCAACTGCTGTTGGCATCAACAAGGAGCTGGTCAACACCGGAGTGACAGTGTCCGATCGGACGGTTCAATGATGATTGGTAAACGCGGGGTTAAGAGCCAGAATACCACGTCAAAAGCCATTTTTGAATGCCTCACCGCATCAGAAACGTCTGCAGTGGGCCAAAGAACATTCTAAATGGACCATTGAACAATGGAGAAATGTTTTATGGAGCCATGTCAAAACAGCGGTCTTCAAACAAGCAGGAACTCATTGCAGCCATCATCAAATCATGGTTCCATATCATCACACCATGTGATTTAAGGCCCCGTTACACGGTACAGATCGTGAACGATATCACTCAAACGTCACGGGTTTGGAGTCGTTCAAACGGCATGGTCAGGACGTCGTTGCGTGTGAATACGATAAATCGTTGGATCATCTGATTTGAGAACGTTCTCAAATCAGACGATCCACAATCAGCCAACCTGGTATATCGTTGTGTGTGACACCGCGATAACGATGTCGTTAACGACTTCGCCTATTCACAACAGTGAACAAGTTGGCTGGGTTGTGTGATTGATAGCTGCTCGCCACATCATTGGTGCGTCGTGCACGATATCTAGACGTGTGACATCTCACCAATGATGTCAAAAAGATGTCCTAACGACCGCGCTCCCGTGAGATCTTAGCGACATTGAAGCGTGTAACGGTACCTTTAAACAAACTGGTAGATAGCATGCCAAATCGATGCCAGGCAGTTATCAAGGCCAAGGGCTATCCAACTAAGTATTCACATTTTATGGCCACTTTACATGCGGCAACAGGAAGATAGAAAACGACAGGTGTCGGAGACAATTGTACCTTTTATCTTCAAAACACCTTGCAGATACCTGAATTACATGCAGCCACTTCAAGGTGTTTTGAAGGTAAAAGGTACAATTGTCTCCGACACCTGCCGGTTTCTATCTTCCTGTTGCCGCGTGTAAAGTGGCCATTAGTGTTAGATATGAAAATAGTACAAATAAATGGCTTTTCTCCCACAGTCATCTGAGTGACAATAGTGTCCAATTTGTTAACACATTCCCTGCTAATATTGTGTTTCTATATGAGATTGCGTTATTTCTACTTAAAAACTTTACTGTGAAATCAAAAACATTCATGAAATTTGGATTTGTATAGGCAAAATGCTAAAAATTCATACATCTTGAGGGTGTTCCTGGTGCGGACGAGACTGTGTGATTTGTGCGCAAGCATCCGCATGCGCACAAATCACATATTGCCGGCAATGGGTTCGCACGGCCAACTGCACCCGAGCGCAGGCAGATGCGTCCCCATGTTAAACATAGGGACTTGCAGTTCCTGCGCTCAGCTTGCGGATCCCCTCCGCAGGACGCTGCGGAGGGGTCCGCAAGTGTGATACCAGCCAAAGAGCCTTCAGTCCTCAGTGCCACTTTTTCATAGTGCTAAGGATTAGGCGTGTAGCGCCCCCCAGTGGTCAAAAATCCATGACAGCTGACACTCTGTTACATTGGCCTGAATCAGTTTTGGACCCACTCGGGGCCAATTAAAATCTTACGGTAGATGTTGCTGTTAATTGCGACAGCAGCATCTATATGAGGGTTAAAACATCCCCTCTAACTATTATTATTATTATATATTATTTATAATTATAGTGCCATTCATTCATGGCGCTTTACATGTGAAAAGGGTATACACAATAGAGACAAGTACAATAATCATGAACAATACAAGGCACACAGTTTTTGACAGTACTTATACACTTTATGTAAAGAGATTTTATATGCACTAAGATGTAATTATAAATGGAGTTATATGTATGCACTGTAACACTAAATGAACTGAGTAAAAGCACTATGTAAGCACTTTATTGTAAATGATTGTACAATGAACTTATGCAAATGTAGCACTATTTAATCTTTGTCTGGACACCCAGTCACTGCTTGACAATTAAGGTCTGCTATTAACTGCAATTTTTGGAGTGCTGCCTATGATTGATATGATTGATATGAGTCAGGGTAGGCTTTGCAGCCTGGACTGTTTTGATGTGCTGCTCTTACCTTTTTTCTAGATAGACAGATATGGATAGATAGATAGATAGATAGATAGATAGATAGATAGATAGATAGATAGATAGATAGATAGATAGATAGATAGATAGATAGATGGATGGATGGATGGATAGATATGGATTAACACATAGATAGATCGATATATAGATAGATGGACAGATAGATAGATACAGAGATATATGGATAGATAGGTCCATCGGAGCACCTCCAACAGTGCTTGTCGGGCCTTCTACACCTAATGGTCCTGAAGAGGGCACTGTCATTCCAGGCTCACCTACATGGCAGCAATCCAAGCTCCCATCTCCATAAAGCCCTGATACATGTAGGTGAAACCAAACAAATAAGGCCCTCAGAACAGCCGACCAAACCCAACCGGACCAGAACATCACATACAACAACCTGACAAAAGCCGGAATCAGGAAGATAGCGTGACACGCTTAGTTGGCGCTGACCTTGCTGGATGCTGCTGTGTATGTGTTTGTCTTTAATAGCTGTATGATTGATAGTTGTGAAGGTCCTGGCCTCCTGTGTTGTGCTCCAGAACTGCATTCACTATGAGGTTCGGCTGGTGGCTGAGGGGTTAATGTGTGACTCACCTGGGTTCCCCTCCCCCTGGCCTTTGAGTAGCCATTCCTTCCATCAGGTGGTGCTGATGATAGTTTCACTCTATGCCTGGAAGCCATGCTGTGCTGACCTGTGTGTTTGTGTTGCTGAAGTCCTTTCCTTTGGAGTTGCTATATCCCAGTTCTGTGGAGGGAGGTTAGGGGGGAATAGCGCAGGGCTGGTGGAGGGGTTTTAGGGAGAGTCAGGAGGTCCAAATCTTCTCACCTTTAGAGATACATTCAGGATCAGGGCCATTCAGAGTTCCTAGACTAGGGTCAGACTAGTCTTCCCTGGTCACCCTGCCCATAACTGACATTTCCTCATCAGCATTCTCACTACACCGTGACAGGTAGTAGACGAGGGCCAGGAGAGGTATGTCAGTGACTGGGGGAACGATATACACACCTCAGAAAAAACTGACCATGTAGCGGAGTCTACAGAGAGACTACAGTCTGGCCCCATATCTGGAGAAACAACCGGACCCCAGAGACCACAAGATCCTGAGCCGATATAGACTCAGTGCCCACAGTCTGGCCATCGAATTCGGCCAACACAGGCAGAGATACAAGCCCAGGGAGGAAAGACTGTGCCAACACTGTGACCAGGAGGCCATAGAGGACGAAACCCACTTCCTGCTACACTGCTCCAAATACTCAGCAGTGAGGGACACTCACTTCAGGAGACTCTCACATCTCTTCCAAGATTTCATCACCATGAAGGAGGAAGAGAAAACATATATCCTGCTGGGAGAAGAAGAGAGAGCAGTGGAGATAGCAGCGCGGTATATGAGTGCATGTCACAGACTGCGAGGAAATGAACTATGATATGCCATGGACTTCCATAGCCCCCCCTGGATCTGCCCCCATCCACTGTTCTTATAGCCCTCACCCTGGATCTGTCCCATCCACTGTTCTTATAGCCCCAACCCTGATCTGTCCCCACCCATTGCTCCTACAGCACCCACACTTGATGTGCCCCATCCACCTTTCCTGCAGCCCGGCCCAACATCCCTACAGTCCCTATCCATATTCCCTTTTGTACACTTGCTTTGGCAAAACTGATGTGTATTTAGTCCTGCCAATAAAGCTTCTTTGATTTAGATAGACAGATAGATATTGGAAAAAATGGATGGCAGCACTTCCTTTACAAAAGCAAATGTGGATTTTATTCACCCAGGGACTGCAGTGTTTTGGTTGAAAGCCTTTTTCAAGCCCCCAGTCCAAGTCCAGATTTATATAAGTCATTATTTCAGCGTCCCTGGGGACATTACACATAAGAGCCACCTTCACAGAATGCAGCCTTAGTGCTGCTGAAGGGGGCTCTTTTACCTTTATAGGCCCTAAGGTGGGGAAGTGGAGGGTGACAAGTTCCCCTTAAAAGAATGCTGAGAATTGCGCAGTTTGTGAGGCAGAACAAGGTACAGGTTTGAATAGAAACTACAAAATCAAACATGTAATTGCACCAACCAGTGAATAAGTAACTATAGAGGAAACTACTCACCTGCGCTGTCATCTGTAAGATCATCATCACCCCTCACATATGTCTCTGTAGTATTAATATGGGGCAGATCATCATCACCCCTCACATATGTCTCTGTAGTATTAATATGGGGCAGATCATCATCACCCCTCACATATGTCTCTGTAGTATTAATGTGGGGCAGATCATCATCACCCCTCACATATGTCTCTGTAGTATTAATATGGGGCAGATCATCATCACCCCTCACATATGTCTCTGTAGTATTAATATGGGGCAGATCATCATCACCCCTCACATATGTCTCTGTAGTATTAATATGGGGCAGATCATCATCACCCCTCACATATGTCTCTGTAGTATTAATATGGGGCAGATCATCATCACCCCTCACATATGTCTCTGTAGTATTAATATGGGGCAGATCATCATCACCCCTCACATATGTATCTGTAGTATTAATATGGGGCAGATCATCATCACCCCTCACATATGTCTCTGTAGTATTAATATGGGGCAGATCATCATCACCCCTCACATATGTCTCTGTAGTATTAATATGGGGCAGATCATCATCACCCCTCACATATGTCTCTGTAGTATTAATATGGGGCAGATCATCATCACCCCTCACATATGTCTCTGTAGTATTAATATGGGGCAGATTATCATCACCCCTCACATATGTCTCTGTAGTATTAATATGGGGCAGATCATCATCACCCCTCACATATGTCTCTGTAGTATTAATATGGGGCAGATCATCATCACCCCTCACATATGTCTCTGTAGTATTAATATGGGGCAGATCATCATCACCCCTCACATATGTCTCTGTAGTATTAATATGGGGCAGATCATCATCACCCCTCACATATGTCTCTGTAGTATTAATATGGGGCAGATCATCATCACCCCTCACATATGTCTCTGTAGTATTAATATGGGGCAGATCATCATCACCTCTCACATATGTCTCTGTAGTATTAATATGGGGCAGATCATCATCACCCCTCACATATGTCTCTGTAGTATTAATATGGGTCAGATCTTCACCCTGAAACAAAGATTGTAAAAGTCACAGACAGATGGAGAAGTCCCATCTATGATCAGCTGTAATCTGCCATCTCCACCGTTCTCATTACACAAGTATAAAACATAGAATACTGGAGGATAAAACAAGACTGAGCACAAGACCTTCACAGCCGTCTACACATCATAGGGAGATCTCATCACACCTTCTCTCCATCTACCTGATGATCCGGAGGAACATCGGGATCTTCTTGTTTACAGTCCTGTGGGAGAAGAGGACGGGGACATCTCTCTGGTGTTGTCCTCTTACTGGATAGACCTGGAGGAGACACATACAGGACTGAATTCATTCTTTCCATACAGATCATTATAGGCCGTGTGTATTTAGTCCTGTCTATTACCTGGTGATGTGAGGGGTGGCCGGGGAACCTCCATCATGACTATGTCCTTGTACAGATCTTTGTGTCCTTCTAAATACTCCCACTCCTCCATGGAGAAATAGACGGTGACGTCCTGACACCTTATAGGAACCTGACACATACAATGATACCATTGTCATCTTTCCCCGATCCCTTCATAGCGTTACTGTATAATGTCCCAGCAGCAGCAGCATTCCCAGCAGTGTCACCTCTCCAGTCAGCAGCTCAATCATCTTGTAGGTGAGTTGTAGGATCTTCTGGTCATTGATGTCCTCATGTATCAGGGGGTGAGGTGGAGGCCCCGTGATTGGGCTCAGGGCTCTTCCCTCAGACACAGGGTCCTGACAGCACAGATCACTAGAGCTCTTCACTACTGTGTAATCCTGGTTATGGAGAGACACATTAATAAATCTCCAGTCTCCAGACATTTCCAGAGTCCTCACCTCTCCAGTTCTGTCATCTGTTATTCTGTCCATAGATAAGAATGATGTCATGTGACATTGTCATCACAATCTCTCACCTCTCCAGTAACAAGGAAGAGGATCTCTAGGGTGAGGTGGAAGATCCTCTCCGCCATCTTGTCCCTGTCCAGATCCATCCTTGATGGTCAATCAGGAGAATTCTCTTCTATAGAAGATGTGAGAGGATCCGATATTGTAGAGACCTGAATGGGGGAAGATGAAATGCTCTGTGCTTACAGGACCTGTGATGATGTCACATGGAGGGGAGGAGTCGTGTGTAATGGATGTTCAGAGCAGAGCCGAATGTGTACGAGGTGTACGGAGCAGAGCCGAGTGTGTACGAGGTGTACGGAGCGGAGCCGAATGTGTACGAGGTGTATGGAGGATACCCGAGCGTGTATGAGGTGTATGGAGCAGAGCCGAGTGTGTACGAGGTGTATGGAGCAGAGCCACGTGTGTATGAGGTGTATGGAGCAGAGCCGTCTGTGTACGAGGTGTACGGAGTAGAGCCGCGCATGTACGAGGTGTACGGAGCAAAATCACGTGTGAGGTGTACAGAACGGAGACAGGTGTGTACGAGGTGTACGGAGAAGACCGAGTGTGTACGACGTGTACGGAGCGGAGCCGAGTGTGTACGAGGTGTACGGAGCGGAGAGGCGTGTGTACGAGGTGTACAGAGTGGAGCCGCGTGTGTACGAGGTGTACGTAGTGGAGCCGCGTGTGTACGAGGTGTACAAAGCAGAGCCACGTGTGCGAGTTGTACGGAATGGAGCCGGGTGTGTACGAGGTGTGCAAAGAGGAGCAACACATGTAAGTGTACAGAGCGGAGCCGCATGTTTGAACAAGGTGTTCGGAGCAGAGCTGCGCGTGAATGAGGTGCACAGAGCAGAGCTGCGTGTGAACGAGGTGTACGGAGCGGAGCCGCATTTGTACGAAGTGTACTGAGTGGAGCCACGTGTGTGCATTGTGTATGGATTCGGAACCGCTTGTGTACGATGTGTACGAGTGTGTGTACAGAGCGGAGCCACCTGTCTACAAGATGTACAGAATAGAGCCGAGTGTGTACGAGATGTACAGAGCAGAGCCGCGTGTGTACGAGATGTAAGGAGCGGAGCCAAGTGTGTACGAGGTGTACAGAGCGGAGCCGAGCGTGTACGAGGTGTACAGAGCGGAGCTGCGTGTGAATGAGGTGCACAGAGTGGAGCCACGTGTGAACAAGGTGTACGTAGCGGAGCCATGTGTGAACAAGGTGTACGGAGCAGAGCCGCGTGTGTTCGAGGTGTACAGAGTGGAGCCGCGTGTGTACATTGTGTACAGAGCAGAACCATTTGTGTACGAGGTGTACGGAGCGGAGCCAAGTGTGTATGAGGTGTATGGAGCGGAGCCGTGTGTGTATGTGGTGTACGGAGTGGAGCCGCGCGTGTATGAGGTGTACAGAGCAGAGTCGTGTGTTTTCGACATGTACGGAGCGGAGCCGCGCATGTACGAGGTGTACAGAGTGGAGCCGAGCGTGTACAAGGTGTATGGAGTGGAGCTGAGCATGTACGGAGTGGAGCCGAGCGTGTACGACAGGGGTGGGCAACTCCAGGCCTCGAGGGCTGTACACAGTCCAGGTTTTCTGTATATCCTTAGCATTTGACAGTTGGAATCATCATCTGTGCAGGAGATTAAATTGCCAACTGTCAAATGCTAAGGATATACAAAAAACCTGCACTGTGTAGGGCCCTCGAGGCCCGGAGCTACCCACCCGTGGTGTACGAAGTAGCGAAGAGGAGCCGCGCATGTACGTGTACAGAGCGGAGCCGCATGTTTAAACAAGGTGTACGGAGCAGAGCTGCGTGTGAATGAGGTGCACAGAGTGGAGCCGTGTGTGAACAAGTTGTACAGAGCAGAGCCGCATGTGTACGAGGTGTACAGAGTGGAGCCGCGTGTGTACATTGTGTACGGAACGGAACCGTTTGTGTACAATGTGTACGAGTGTGTGTACATGTGTACAGAATGGAGCTGCGTGTGTATGAGGTGTACGGAGCATAACTGCATGTGTACAAGGTGTACAGAGCTTAGTCTCGTGTGTACAAGGTGTTGTGAGACAGTGAGGCGGATCATATGCAAGGGCCGCTACGTGTCCTCAGAATGTGCACTGTCACGTATTGAACCAGGTATGGAAGGTAGGATAGAGGGACGCTCCACTCCAGGCCGGGTCTTGTAGGTTTTCCCCGGAGGGAGACACAGGGTTAAATGCTAGGTTAGGAGACGGTGGGGTTCTATGTGGAGAGCTTCGGCCTGAGCTGAGGCAGAAGAACCTGCTGAGCGGTCAGGTCCAGGGCGTGAGAGGCTGTGTGCTGTTACAAAACGGCCTAACCTGTGAGCCCCGTGCGACCTAGACCGGAGAGAACTCCTAACCTGAAGGGACCGTGTTACTGAACAGTGGATTGTACCCAGCTGCGTCCTGGAACCAGGCGACTTGTGCCACTGCTGTGCTTCATCAATCAATCCGGGTACAGTATAAACTGATACCGGGGCTCACGGCCATTTGTCGTAGCAATCCCGGCGCTACCTCACATATGGTGGAGAATGCGGGCAGCCTGAACTCCGAGATACTCCACAGACTGCATGTCCATACTCAAGCCGGCCAAGCTACAGTTCCGGTCTGCCGCCAATATGGAGGAGCTATTAAAGCAGTTGGTGCTTACCCAGCAGAGACAACAGGAGCAGTTTCAGCAACAGCAGAAAACCAATGAACTGCTCCTACAGCAAATTATGGCACCGCGAGACCCGCCAACAGTGCCTTCCCCGGAACGGCGTGAGGCCCGGAACCGGGTCCAAACGGCATTGAGAAAGCTGACCCAGGAGGACGACGTGGAAGCGTTCCTCACCGTCTTTGAGCGCACCGCGAAGGTCTCCCAGCCAGCCAGTGGGCTGAAGTATTGGCGCCATTCCTGATGGGCAACGCACAGAAGGCATACTCTGACCTCAGTTGGGAGGATGCACAGGACTACGGAAAACTAAAAGGTGAGATCCTTGCTCGACTGGGGGTCAATACCTATGTGAGGGCCCAACGGGTGTTTTCCTGGTCCTTTGTGGAATCCAAACCGGCTCAATCTCAGGCCTATGGACTTAATGCAGCTGGTAAAACGGTGGCTCCAGCCTGAGCTCTTGTCTCCGGGCCAGATGGTGGAAAGGGTGGTGATCGACCGGCTGGTACGAACTCTGCCAGTCGCTATACAGTGTTGGGTGGGGCAAGGGGACCTGGGTACCCTGGACCAGATGGTTAGTCTGATTGAGAGGTATACAGCCACCCAGGAGTTCATAAGGGACTCTGCCCCCCTGCGTCTGTCCCGCCTGCCTCCGGAGACGGGAAAAGGTGCACGTCCCTCTGCTGGGGACCGTCCTACACAAGCTCCCGCTGAGAGGGTACTCCGGAGTGAGGCCGGCAGGAGACCAGGCTCCCCTCGATGGGGCCTCCGGACTGGCGGTGCCACTGCTAGGTGGTGCGGGCGATGCAAAGGCCCGGACATGTGGCGGCCTATTGTCCTCTGACTATTGAACCCATGGACTGCGGGTTTACACGCCGGGTTTCTATGTATGCCAGCACCGTGCTCGCCGTGCTCGTGGGGTTCCCACGATGGAACCCCAGATGTGCCCGGTACTCGTTAATGGACACAGAGCAGAGGCTCTCTTGGACTCCGGCAGTTTGGTGACTCTGGTTCATGGGACATTACTCCCAGGGTTGGAACCCACGGGGGGAAGGATCGGGGTCAGATGTATATATGGAGACCTCCGCGAGTATGCGACCACGGAGGTGATGTTTTCCACTCCATGTGGAGAGGTAACCCATGTGGTCGGAGTGGTGAAGACTCTACCTTATGGGATTGTGCTGGGAAGAGATTTACCATTGTTTTGGTCTCCTATGGGGTAGGAGGAGTAGCCCTCCGCAAACACCATTGGGACCGGGTGCCGAACCCAATGATCCCGAGTCAGGGGTACCTGCCGTAGGGGTCACCAACCTAGGGAAAGAGTGTCACCCCGATAGGTTCCCCCTAGAGGTATTGGCAGGAGAGGTCGAGGAGACCCAAGCAATTCCAGAGCTGGAAGTGCCCCGGGGAGCATTTGGGACAGCTCAGCTGCAGGATCCAACCCTGACCCGGGCACGGGAAAGGGTAATAGAAGTAAATGGGGTGGCTCAGCAACCGGGGGCCGAAAATGTGTTCCCACGCATGGTGATCGACCGAGAGTTGCTCTATAGACTGGACAAAATCCGGGAGGAGGTCGTGGAGCAACTGGTAGTACCGCAGACACACCGCCGGGCGGTCCTAGAGATGGCCCACTCCCACCTGCTGGGGGGGCACCTTGGGACTAAAAAAAACGCAAGAGCGCATCTTGCGGCGATTCTTCTGGCCGGGAGTGTATGCGGACGTCCAGAGGTTCTGCAAATCCTGTCCGGAATGTCAGCTGACCACACCCATCGCAACCTTCCGGAATCCATTGGTACCTCTACCAGTTATAGAGGAACCTTTTGAACGGAGCATTGGTGCCCCTGTTCCTTCTGTGTTTTGATTTTCTTTTGAACGGATTGCCATGGATTTGGTAGGGCCCATAGTTAAATCGGCTCGGGGTCACCAACACATACTCGTGGTCGTCTACTACGCCACCCGATACCCGGAGGCAATTCCGCTACGCCACACAAAGGCTAAGGTTATTGCTCGGGAGCTGTTTTCTATGTTCTGTCGCCTGGTTATACCGAAGGAGATCCTTACCGATCAGGGGACTCCTTTTATGTCCAAAGTGACCGCAGAACTGTGTAAACTGCCGAATATAAAACAGCTGCGCACCTCAGTGTACCATCCCCAGACCGACGGGTTAGTCGAGCGGTTTAACAAAATCCTGAAATCCATGCTTAAAAAGGTAGTTGCCAAGGATGGGAAGGATTGGGACATGTTACTGCCCTATTTGATGTTTGTCATCCGGGAGGTACCGCAGTCATCTACGGGGTTCTCCCCATTTGAGTTATTGTACGGCAGACATCCTAGAGGGTTGTTGGATGTCGCCAAAGAGACGTGGGAACAGGAACCCACTCCCTATAAGAGTGTTATTGAGCATGTGGCTAATATGCAGGACCGGATTACCACGGTCATGCCTATTGTAAAAGAGCACCTAATGGAGGCCCAGGGAGCTCAAAGTCGCATGTACAACAGGAGGGCCACCGTCAGGTCCTTCGAGGTGGGGGATCGACTGATGGTTTTAGTGCCCACTGCGGAGCGCAAACTCTTGGCTAAATGGCAGGGGCCGTATGAAATCCGGGAAAAGGTAGGAGAAGTGAATTACAAGGTGTACCAACCCGGGAAGAGAAAACCCGTACAGCTATACCATGTTAATTTGCTCAGAGCCTGGAAAGACCGGGAGTGCCTGATCTTGGAGGCTCCCCCAGCTGGGTTGACTGGGGACACCCCGCTGTCGGCCCTGAGATGGGCCGACGAGCTAAAAATAGGTGACACCCTCACTAAGGCACAGCGACGGGAGGCCGAAAGCTGGTACAGCAGAATCCAGATGTATTCTCTGACCTGCCCGCCCGTACTTCCGTCATTCAACATGACATTGTCACCGAGCCCCGGGTAAAGGTGCAAATGAAACCGTATCCGAGGCCCGAAGACAAGCCATCGCGGCTGAAGTGAGACAAATGCTCAAGCTGGGAGTAATTGAGGAATTACGGAGTGAATGGGCTAGGACAGGGCTGTATGTGCCTAAACTGTCCCCTGACAAGACACTGCAGCTCTGCTCAAGATTCTAATTTTTCAGGGCAGTTTGAAGTAATTGTCAGCTCTGGGAATCTTGAGAATAGAGCTGTGCTGTCCTGTCCTGGTCCTTCTCAGCAGGAGGAGGGAGGGGGTCACCAGCACAAACACTGATTAAACACAAGATTTATAGCTGATAGAGAGGGGACAGTATTAGGAGCGGAGGCTCCAAGGTGATGCTGGAGAGCTGGTAATGTGGTCACAGCTCAGCCCTGATCACCGAGGAACCACTGCTGCTGGTAAGGAAGGACAGGAGGACACATCACTAGTGCAGGCTCAGTCCCTGCGCTGCTCTGCTGATCACCGAGGACTGAAGATAGCAGCAGCGCGGGCTGAGCGGGAATTGAATGAAGTTTGTCCCGCCCTCTTGCAGCTCCCATTGGCTGCACTGTTTCCAGCCTCCTCACTTCTCCTTCCGCAAATGGCTCTGTTACCCCTGCACTGGGTTGTGATGCTGACCCTGGGCGGGGTCCAGATGAGATTGATAGGAGAGGGGGCCTGTAGAATAGGTGAGAGAACGTGGCCCAGAGAAGATTGAGGCCCGATCCCTCACTTCTCCCTTGGGCCCCCTCTCCTATGAATCATTGCTGTGCCCCGCTAGCAGTAGCAGTGCCAAACCTTTGGCCATGTGCCCACGCTGGCGCTTTTGCACTGTGTATTCTAACAACATAGAGTGAATGCACATAGTACATTGGGCAACCAGCAAAGTCAATGTGACTTTGTGTATGCTGTGCCCACATCTGCGCTTTGTAGCAGATGTTTATGGATCTTTGACCAATAAAAATCTGCAGCATGTCAATTATTGTGCGGCGTTAGTCAGCCGTTCAAGTCACTACTTTCTGGTTTCTGCTTGAGGAGTTCTCAAACAGCGTATCTGGCTGTCAAAACCAGCATATGTAGCGTAATTTGCGACCAGCGCCTGGTCGCCCCTTGTGACGGGGCCTTTAGAGAAGGCTGTCTTGAGAGCTGAAAAAGCATTAACCACCTTGGCTGACCAAGAAACAAAAACTGTTCCCTTCTTAGTCATATTACTTAAAGGCCTTGTGCCCAAGGTAAAAAAGTGATGCAGAATTTTCTGCATCAAATCTGCATCTGCTTTTTCAAGAATGACATAAATTGGTGCAAAAATGTCTGCATGCTCTGAAACCAGGCGACCGATCTGGGGCAATGTGCACACATCGCCAGTGGCGGACCTACTGTGGTGCAGCTGGTTCAGCTGCACCAGGGCCCCGACCTGCTAGGGGGCCCCTCAAGCATGCAGGGGGGCCCCCAGCCGACCCCCGTAACCCGATTACAGAGAAGAGGAGGGTCAGGCAAGGGAAGCAGGAAGCCTCCTGTTTCCCTTGCCTGATCAGGCCCCACCTCTCCTCTGCTGCACTCTGCATGCACTTGGCGGCGCGGCTCAGCAGGTAGGAGAGCCACATCACCAATAACCGCCGCCACGCCCCCCCACCCCCGCTCAATGATGGCCGCCAGCGCCCCCCCCCCCCTGGCTGCACCAGGGCCCCCTTGGCCCAAGGTCTGCCACTGGAGATGTCGCCCCATGTAAATGTGGGATGGCGACGCAGGCGGGGTGCCAAAATTGCATGTGCACCCGCCAGTCGCCGCCGACATCTCCAGTCCCGTCGCCAGGTGTGACGGGGCCTTAAGAATCCTTTTATATGTCAACTTGAGGTCAATTTGCCTTTCTTTGTCAAGGTAGACACTTCCTCTATTGGTAAAACATATAGAAAAAAACGTGCTCATACAACAATTATGGAAAAATGTAAATTTATTGGAAAATACCATTAATATTAAAACAATTTCAAGAGTAAAGTACAATGAGTGGGCCAGTAAGTGGCAATCGAACACAGCAATTGAAGTCAGATGAATATTATAAAAAATTGGAACATTAACAAGCTTTAATAAAAATCTGCACTAAATGCCTGAAATTTGCAAATATATAAATACCCAGTGGTAAAGTTTATATAAAAAATACAACAGTTGCAGGGGAAAACCCAAGATAACAGCCAAATAGAGTTACCTGAGCTGCAATGCAGTGCCACTATCCCGACGCGAGTTCCGGAAGGCGTGCCGTCTACTGGGGGAGTGGCCATAACTCTAAACTTTCAGCCAATTTATATATTAAGAGAAACGATGGTGAAGGACGATACATTGGGACACTATTAGAGGCTGCTTATTGGCCCCAGTGGGTTACCTCTTGCCTACTGATATTCCTTCATAGCTTTGGACCCTTATGTCCATAGACTTTGCCATAGTCTTGCCTAGCTCTGGCTAGGGTGGTAGTGGATTGTTCTGGCATGGTCACACTTCAAATGTTGCTAACCGCTAAGTGCTTAGCACCTTTGTTTATTTCACATATCGTTAACCTGCATGGTGTTCCCAAAAAGATTATATCTGACAGAGGGTCTCAATTTCTAGCTAGGTTTTGGCATATTTTTGCTCTAAATTGGGTTTCAAGCTTTTTCCCATCAGGTTATCATCCCAAGTCTAATGGGCAAACAGAAAAGATACCTTAAGCCCCAGTCACACATAACGAGATCGTTAGCGAGATCGTTGTAACGTCACCAGTTTTGTGACGTTGCAACGATCTCTCCAGCGATGTCGCTATGTGTGACATCTAGCAGCGATCAGGCCCCTGCTGTGAGGTCGCTGATTGCTGCAAAGTCCTCAGGACCATTTTTTGGTCGTTGGTCTCCCGCTGGTCAGCACGCATCGCTGCGTGTGACAGCGAGAGACCAGCGATCTCACAGGCTGGTAACCAAGGTAAACAGCAGGTATCTAAGCAGCGCGCGCTGCCTGAATACCCGGTGTTTATCACAGCTACCAGATTCCTCCCTACTTAGCACAGCCTGTAAGCAGGGAGGAAGCTGGTAACTATGATAAACAGCAGGTATCTAGGCAGCGCGCACTGCCTAGATACCTGCTGTTTACCTTGGTTACCAGCCTGTGAGATCGCTGATCGCTGGTCTCTCACTGTCACACGCAGTTCATATGCTCTTATTGTATGTTGCTGGATCTCTCTTAAAATCAGACTGTATGAATGGTTTTATACATGTACGTTATGGGTTGGACTGTACAATATTATTTCCTGAATAACAGGTGGTGGATTAAACTGTCTATGGGGGAGGTATGCTTTAGCGGTGGGGTACTATTCATGTATAAATGTATAAAATACTGGATTGTTACTTTCAGACACATGATGTTAATAATTGAATGGTTTAATAAAAAATATCTGATTTAAAAAAAAAAGCAGGAGCACCCAATGCTTTCATCTTGCGCAGCCGCTCTGTCTGTACGGCCTAGCTGGGACACGCATCTAATCCATGTGCGTCATGAGCGAGAGGTGTTTGTGACATGGACTATGTGCAAATTCACTCATCTCTATATCCTAATCATTATTTAGTGCTGACCATTTTCTGTCTCTCTTCCAATCCTCTGACTTTAATTTGATTTTAACTGCTGGATTGTTTTGCCAATAATGTGATTTAAAAAAAAACTAACAAATTACTATATTCCTTTGTGTGTTTTTAGATGTTGAAGAAGGGATGATTTCTGGGAATAATGTTTCCCACATTTTGAACATACAAATGGCTTCTCCCTTGTGTGAATCTTCTGATGTCTAAGCAAATATGATTGATCACTAAAACGTTTCCCACATTCTGAACATGAAAATGGCTTCTCCCCTGTGTGAATTCTCTGATGTGTAAGGAAATTTGATTTACGATGAAAACATTTCCCACATTCTGAACATAAAAATGGCTTTTCCCCTGAGTGAATTCTCTGATGTATAACTAAATATGATTTGATGTTAAAACGTTTTCCACATTCTGAACATGAAAATGGCTTCTCGTCTGTATGATTTCTCTCATGTATAACGAAACCTGATTTATGGCTAAAACATTTCCCACATTCTGAACAAGAAAATGGTTTCTGCCCTGTGTGAATTCTCTGATGTGTAAGCAAATTTGATTTATGGTTAAAACATTTCCCACATTCTGAACAGAAAAATGGCTTCTCCCCTGAGTGAATTTTCTGGTGTGTAAGCATATTTGATTTATCGCTAAAACATCTCCCACATACTGAACATGAAAATGGCTTTTCCTCTGTGTGAATTCTCTGATGTGTAAACAAATTTCCTTTCTGATTAAAACATTTTCCGCATTTCGAACATGAAAATGGTTTCAGCCCTGTGTGAATTTTGTGATGTGTAAGCAAATGTGATTGATCGCTAAAACATTTCCCACATTCTGAACAGGAAAATGGCTTCTCCCCTGTGTGACTTCTCTGATGTGTAAGGAAATGTGATTTACGATTAAAACATTTCCCACATTCTGTACATGAAAACGGTTTGTTTCCTGCAGACACTGTTTGATGTTCTACATCCATTCTGTGGCTTCCATTTTGCTTAACAGTCAGGACATGTTGAAAAGGCTCTGATGACTGATTTTTGCTCTTAAGGACTGGAGGTATAGCTGGATCAATAGCATGCTCTTCAAGGGTATCTGGATTGGTACCACAGTCATCTGTTAAGAATTAAAATTATTCAATAACACTTCCTTATGTTTAATAAAGATGCTGTTTACATATTTCTATACAAAATGAAGAATGAAAAACATATAAGATGCTTAGGACTTATTCAGGTCTGATCCAGAAGTCCCATTTCTTTGTCTTTTTTGTGATTACATTTATCCCTTTCACGTGTTTTTTCTGGTTGTATTTTTTATCTGCTGTTTTTAATTATGATCTAACGAAGTATATTATTCATTTCTATATTGTCTCACGTATATGAATATACAGTATACAAAAGTCACTGATGGCAACAGTAGACAGTTAAGTAGAGATTGTGATGCTCGGCCACCAGGCTGCTTTACAATTCTCCAATTATCTAAGGCTGCCTTCAGATTTGCAGATGCCTCCGCAGCGTTCTGCGGAGGCATCTGCAAGCATCTGCATGCAGACCGCAGCCCCTATCTTTACAATGGAGCGCACGGCGGTCTGCAGATGCTTGCAGACCGCTGTGCACTCCCATTGCCCGCCATGAGTGATCTGTGCGCAGGCGGATGTCGCGTCCCTGGTGCGGACGAGACTGTGTGATTTGTGCGCAGGCTTCCGCCTGCGCACAGATCACTCATGGCGGGCAATGGGAGCGCACGGCGGTCTGCAAGCATTTGCAGATACCGTGCGCTCCATTATAAAGATAGGGTCTGCATGCAGATGCTTGCAGATGCCTCCGCAGAACGCTGCGGAGGCATCTGCAAATCTGAAGGCAGCCTAAGCCAGATTTGTCATCGGCTTATGTTTTATGGGGTCTGACACTGATCTTTTCTGTCTTTTTGAATAATGCTTAAAATATAAACCCTACACCAAAAATAAGCCCTAAGGGTACCTTTACACGCCGCTACAACATGGTGGAAACAACCGGGTAGATGAGAGAAATGTATCTTGCACCGCCAAATCAACCCGAGGTAGCGGCATGTAAAGACGGTTGTTTCCACCCGTCACTTGCGGCACCTGTTTCTGAGCAGTGCTCTAAAACAGGTTGATTTTAACCCGATGGCCGCGGCCTGTAGCGGCGTGTAAATAAGTAACAAGAGGGTTGTTTCGACACCTTGCTATCTACCTGGGGTGTGACACTGCCTCCGGGAAACCGCCCCCCTTCAGCGATCATTGGTGGAAGCTCCTGCGTTACGATTGGTAGACGCTGCATAGGGCGGCATATTTAAGGAGCTGACCAGTCACACTACACAATTGCTCGAGCGTAATGTATTAGTCAGCCTCCTGCACTGGCTGCCCAATCATGATGCTATTGCTTTGTCCTATCAGCGTACGAAATTCTCGTAATCCACAATTCTGGCACGCCTATGTGTTGTTCCTGCTGCACCAGGTCATCCCATATTACCTTCTGTAGCGGCGTGTAAATGAGGTAAGGTGCTCTGCAGAAGGTAACTTCAGGCACCCGGCGGTGCATCCAGAGATAGATTCAACCTTCTGTAGAGCACCTTATAGCGGCGTGTAAAGGCGATGCGGGTACCGTTTGTAACCGTTCGTGCGTGCTCGTGCACGTGAAGCACCCGGTTGTTTTCTACCATGTTGTAGCGGCGTGTAAAGGTACCCTAATTGTGGTTTCATAATAAAGCATCCAGGCAGCTAAATAAGTTAAAGAATACAGTAGAAAGCAGACACCCCCTTCTGCTCTCTCACACACATCAGGTCCAGTATCACTATGCTCTCACACACACATCAGGTCCAGTATCACTCTGCTCTCACACACATCAGGTCCAGTATCACTATGCTCTCACACACACATCAGGTCCAGTATCACTCTGCTCTCACACACATCAGGTCCAGTATCACTCTGCTCTCACACACATCAGGTCCAGTATCACTATGCTCTCACACACACACATCAGGTCCAGTATCACTCTGCTCTCACACACACATCAGGTCCAGTATCACTCTGCTCTCACACACACATCAGGTCCAGTATCACTATGCTCTCACACACACATCAGGTCCAGTATCACTCTGCTCTCACACACACACATCAGGTCCAGTATCACTCCGCTCTCACACACATCAGGTCCAGTATCACTCTGCTCTCACACACATCAGGTCCAGTATCACTCTGCTCTCACACACACATCAGGTCCAGTATCACTCTGCTCTCACACACACATCAGGTCCAGTATCACTCTGCTCTCACACACACACATCAGGTCCAGTATCACTCTGCTCTCACACACATCAGGTCCAGTATCACTCTGCTCTCACACACATCAGGTCCAGTATCACTCTGCTCTCACACACATCAGGTCCAGTATCACTCTGCTCTCACACACATCAGGTCCAGTATCACTCTGCTCTCACACACACATCAGGTTCAGTATCACTCTGCTCTCACACACACATCAGGTCCAGTATCACTCTGCTCTCACACACATCAGGTCCAGTATCACTCTGCTCTCACACACACATCAGGTCCAGTATCACTCTGCTCTCACACACATCAGGTCCAGTATCACTCTGCTCTAACACACACATCAGGTCCAGTATCACTCTGCTCTCACACACATCAGGTCCAGTATCACTCTGCTCTCACACACACATCAGGTCCAGTATCACTCTGCTCTCACACACACATCAGGTCCAGTAACACTCTGCTCTCACACACATCAGGTGTCTATCTACTATGTAATGTTATTGTTATGGACATGCCCTTGCGCTGTCACTTTTCTTACCAGCCTTCGCAATATAGTCTGTGGTCGTGCTGGCAGAGATACTGCACTAAATGTACAGCATCACTTACTTCATGGTGTATGTGCCAAATTAACCAATCTGTTGTTACCAATATTTAGCTTTTCACTTGAGTACCCTTACAAGACCTGCTTTGCCACTAGATATTGACCTTGACTTGGTTCTGACCTGTAATTCCCAGCTAAGGGTGCTTTCACATCAGCGTTTTTTTCAAATCGCGGCAGATGCGGTGAAAAAAACGCATCTGCCGCGATTACCGTATACTGGCTGCACTTGCGGCACGGTTGCGGTAAACGCCATGCAAGGTATAGGCGTACTTGCGGCAGGTGCGGCAAGTGCGGCTGCGAAAAAAACCGCGTTTTTTTTCACGGCCACACCTGCCGCAAGTGCCAAAACCGCACTTGCCGCAAGTACGCCTATACTTTGCATGGCGTTTACCGCAGCCGATATGCGGTAATCGCGGCAGATGCGGTTTTTTCACCGCATCTGCCGCGATTTGAAATTACCGCTGATGTGAAAGGGCCCTTAGATGACTAATTATTACTCACCTGGGCAGTTATCTGTAGGAATCTCCTTTTTACACCAATCATCACCCCTCACATATGTCTCTGTAGTATTAATATGGGGCAGATCATCATCACCCCTCACATATGTCTCTGTAGTATTAATATGGGGCAGATCATCATCACCCCTCACATATGTCTCTGTAGTATTACTATGGGGCAGATCATCATCACCCCTCACATATGTCTCTGTAGTATTAATATGGGGCAGATCATCATCAGCCCTCACATATGTCTCTGTAGTATTAATATGGGGCAGATCATCATCCCCCCTCACATATGTCTCTGTAGTATTAATATGGGGCAGATCATCATCCCCCCTCACATATGTCTCTGTAGTATTAATATGGGGCAGATCTTCATCACCCCTCACATATGTCTCTGTAGTATTAATATGGGGCAGATCATCATCACCCCTCACATATGTCTCTGTAGTATTAATATGGGGCAGATCATCATCACCCCTCACATATGTCTCTGTAGTATTAATATGGGTCAGATCATCATCACCCCTCACATATGTCTCTGTAGTATTAATATGGGGCAGATCATCATCCCCCCTCACATATGTCTCTGTAGTATTAATATGGGGCAGATCTTCATCACCCCTCACATATGTCTCTGTAGTATTAATATGGGGCAGATCATCATCACCCCTCACATATGTCTCTGTAGTATTAATATGGGGCAGATCTTCACCCTGAAACAAAGATTGTAAAAGTCACAGACAGATGGAGAAGTCCCATCTATGATCAGCTGTAATCTGCCATCTCCACCGTTCTCATTACACAAGTATAAAACATAGAATACTGGAGGATAAAACAAGACTGAGCACAAGACCTTCACAGCCGTCTACACATCATAGGGAGATCTCATCACACCTTCTCTCCATCTACCTGATGATCCGGAGGAACATCGGGATCTTCTTGTTTACAGTCCTGTGGGAGAAGAGGACGGGGACATCTCTCTGGTGTTGTCCTCTTACTGGATAGACCTGGAGGAGACACATACAGGACTGAATTCATTCTTTACATACAGATCATTATAGGCCGTGTGTATTTAGTCCTGTCTATTACCTGGTGATGTGAGGGGCGGCCGGGGAACCTCCATCATGACTATGTCCTTGTACAGATCTTTGTGTCCTTCTAAATACTCCCACTCCTCCATGGAGAAATAGACGGTGACGTCCTGACACCTTATAGGAACCTGACACATACAATGATACCATTGTCATCTTTCCCCGATCCCTTCATAGCGTTACTGTATAATGTCCCAGCAGCAGCAGCATTCCCAGCAGTGTCACCTCTCCAGTCAGCAGCTCAATCATCTTGTAGGTGAGTTGTAGGATCTTCTGGTCATTGATGTCCTCATGTATCAGGGGGTGAGGTGGAGGCCCCGTGATTGGGCTCAGGGCTCTTCCCTCAGACACAGGGTCCTGACAGCACAGATCACTAGAGCTCTTCACTACTGTGTAATCCTGGTTATGGAGAGACACATTAATAAATCTCCAGTCTCCAGACATTTCCAGAGTCCTCACCTCTCCAGTTCTGTCATCTGTTATTCTGTCCATAGATAAGAATGATGTCATGTGACATTGTCATCACAATCTCTCACCTCTCCAGTAACAAGGAAGAGGATCTCTAGGGTGAGGTGGAAGATCCTCTCCGCCATCTTGTCCCTGTCCAGATCCATCCTTGATGGTCAATCAGGAGAATTCTCTTCTATAGAAGATGTGAGAGGATCCGATATTGTAGAGACCTGAATGGGGGAAGATGAAATGCTCTGTGCTTACAGGACCTGTGATGATGTCACATGGAGGGGAGGATCTATGAGATCAGGGATCTGCTCAGTGATGTGGGATCCATATGAGGTGGTGATCTTCTCCTGTATGGGCTCCTGAGCTCCTCTATGGTCCTGAGCTCTTTAATGCCGTCTGGACATTATGGTGGCTGGAAGACTTGGAATCTCCCGCCCTCCCATGTTGGCTGCTGGGCCTGAAGTACCCTCACAACCTCAGACTCCAGTGTCTGTCTCTGGCGCTCTGCACTAGGGTGAACCATTAAGCTGGCTCCACTCCCCAGGCCCTCTCTCCTTTCCTCAGAGCTTCTCCTACGGGTCCCTCAAGCTTTCTAGTCTTGCTGTTCTACCTGGGATGAGCTTGGTACAGCTCCAGTCCACAGGCCCTCTTCACAGTCCTCCCAGGAATTGAACTGACTAGCTCTGCCTCCGGCCAGAATTATGAGGGTGTTCCCCTGAATCTGGGTTAGAGCTCCCCCTTCTGGCCTGGAGTTAGGTTAGGTGTTGTGTGCAGTGGGCTTACCTGGTGTAGATACCCTTCCTTGCTTCCAAGCACGACACTACCCCCCGAGGGAGGCAATGTCATTGTGGCTACCGGACTCTGGGGTGCCACATTAGCAATGTAAGATCTATTGTTAGAGGGAGCCTGTCATACCGCACTGAGGAAACGCAAGGCATGTAGTACTCATGGTTACTGTTTGAGTGAAGCCATTTATTGTCAAACTACTGTGTTTTCTCAGAGCTGCAGATTCAGCACAGTGTCTTAGAAGGAGATGACCACTCTCAGTTCAATGCAGATCTGTCACAGAGGTGGGGAGAAAATGCTAAGACTGGAGGGGGGTGGGCATGCTGAGACTGGAGGGGGGTGGGCATGCTGAGACTGGAGGGGAGCAGGCATACTGAGACTGGAGGGGGAAGGCATACTGAGAATAGGGGCGCAGGCACACTGAGACTGGAGGGGGCGGGTGTGGCACCCCAGGGGTTAATGTGCCACAGTAACATCAACACGGGTTCACTCCACACACAACACCTGACACTGCACTAGCACCTCTAGGCCAGAAGGGGGAGCTAAAGCAGCTCCCTTATATATTCTGGGTCAAGAGCAAGTAGTTCAGTTCCTGGGAGAGTGGAGGAAGAGACACTGTAGTGGAAAAGGGCTGCATCAGGCTTCTCCACAGTCTGCTCCTCGATTCCAGGCCTGGCCAGGGTCTGAGGGAAGGAAAAGAAGAAACAGAGGAACGCATCTGGGAGACTGAGTGACTTCACAACTCGCCCCGGAGGAGCGAACAGACCGAATACCGGATCCGAAGCTGTGACTGACACACGCAGCACAGTAAACACTGGGATAGTGGCAGTTGTAGATCTACACTGTACCTCAGCGAAGCAACACGGCGGGGTCAGAAGCACGCAGAAAGACTCAAGTTGCCAGCTCAATCAGCAGCAGGGCTACCCACACAGTGCAGTAATGGGAAGCTGAGGACCCGGACAGGGTGGGAGCAACCCGGCCCCAGTACAGAGTCCGTGGACAATACTCTGCTACTGACATCTGCAGTAAAGTCTTTGAAGCTTCAAAACCGTGAGTGTGTGTGATCCTTGTACTCGAGCCCTAATTTCCCTCACAAGTAGCCACCGTCTCCACTATCATCCCTATCCTGTAACATCTATAGCATCCATCATAGACTTTAACTACCACTGCCCTGGGGAACCAGGCTCTACCTGCGGAGAGCCATTCCATCTCCAGCTGCCAAACATCATTCCGGGAAGTTCTGCAGCAGCGGTGGTCACCCTGACCACAACCCGTGGGTGGCGTCACGACATACTCCCCTGTAAATATCCCCCCCATTTACTTGCGGAACTCGGGACACGGTCCGGACCAGGACCTCCGTGACATCCCCAGCAGTACCCCGGTCCGGTACCGAGTGCCCCGTCCCAGTGGGCTCCACACGGGCATGCTGAGACTGGAGGGGACTGGGCATGCTTGGGACTGGGGAGGGCTTGTTGCAGTCTTTGGCATGTTTATAGAATAGTGTTTGGAAATGACAAGTAGTGATGTTTTGACCCAAGCTGAAAAACAAACATGCCCTCCGGTCGGTCTCCTGCAAAACCAAAAAGGTGATATCTAGGTAACCATGCAAAATACTGACATGGGGTAAATTGCAAACTGCATTTTTTAGCCTAGATATACACTTAGATTTTATAAAAAGCCTGACCAACCCCTTTAATACTCCTGTATGGAAACACTAGTCACCTGCATTGCTCAGGTGTGATTTTGGCCCCTTTCTTCCACTCAAACACTCTGCACATCTTCCTTGGATCCTTCTTTTAACTCTGAGTTTAGTTCCTTGCAGACATTTTCTATTGGATTCAGGTTAGGTTAATGGCTTGGCCATTCTAGCAGGGCCGTGGAGTCGGTAAGCCAAACCTCTGACTCCTCAATTTCCCTGACTCCACAACTCCGACCCACTCACACATGACTCATGTATAAGTGGCTTCCAGGTGGTCAATGGGTCTGTTGACTTCGTGGAAAAGTGTGTTCATGTGAGTGAACCCACTCTCCATTCTTTCTCTAAGCGCTTTGATCCGTTCCTGGAAGACTGAGCTTAAGTGTAAAAGCTCGGGCATGACTGACCAATCCAAGGCCCTCTGCCGCTGGCGAGAAGACCCCAAAAAAACAGTGTCAGACGGCTGGGATAGGGGAACACCTGATGGACCGACTGCCAGTTCCCTAGCCTTGAAAGCCTGACAGGTTGCTCCCTCACTGGTGGATGATTGGGATGTACTGCTCGTTAGTTGGTCGATGAGGCGCCGCTCCAACTGAGGACGATGCAGCTTCTGTGATGCTGCTCCAGGTTCTGTGTGGAAAATAAAATTTAAAAAATTCAGATGTTATTATTACCATAATAATAGTAATACAACACAAATCTATATAATACAACATAAACAAATTTGATCTTTAAATTCAATAATGGGCACAAAAAAAGAAAAAGTAGGGCACTAAACCAAGATGAGGGGGGAGATGTAGGGTGGTCCTGAACAGTGGAGGGATTTGCGGGTCAGAGTGATAATTTTACATTGTCAATGTTACGAAAAGGTGGAATTCTACTGATTTTTTAGTGGTGAAGGTGACGCCAGGACTGCACCGTCCATTGGACAGTGTGAACCCTTACACTCAGGCGGCAAGTAAGCAGGGGGGGCGGCTGTGTGGAAGGGGGCGGCGCCATCTCCACACAGCCGCTTCTTGCTTGACGGGCGCCGCCGGGTGCGGTAAGATACAGCCGCACAGCCTGCTGCATAGAGCCCTGCGGTGTTGAAAACCTCCCCCCCACTCCTCACCTGCGGCGGGGGAGCTGATAGCACCCCCCCTGCTCCTCACCTGCGGCGGGGGAGCTGATAGCACCCCCCCCCTGCTCCTCACCTGTGGCGGGAGAGCTGATAGCCCCCCCTCCCCACCCAATTAGCGCTCAGGCGACAGGAGTGCTTGATGCTCCCCTGGAGGACGCAAGCGATCAGATGTGGGGAGTGAAGGAGAGATCGTAGTTAAATATAACCCCATGACAGCGTGCATCTGCTGTGGAGTAATGGTGGAACCACATACAAAGGCAGGATGTTCTTAAAAGACTTTTCATACCTGCAGGAGTAAAAACATTACATATGGCCATGCATACAGTTTATAGTAATGCAACACAAAGATACTCGCGTTTGATAAGCAACCGCAGGCCTCAGGAAAGCCAGCAGCCGATGGTATTTGTACTAGTGACCGTACGAGCAACACCACTGCGAACACGACTCTCCTCTCTCATATCCTAAGAGGGTATTCAATTTCCCTGCCAATTTACTGGTTGCAGTGAAATCGTGGACACATTGTTCTATTTTCTTGCCGTATACAAATGGAACAATGTGTCCATGATTTCACTGCAACCAGCAAATTGCAAGCAATATTGCGTCGTGTGATGGTATCATTATAGTTTGACTGGTGCATCAAACCACATTGCAATACTTATGAAACTCCTTTCTGTTTTGTGAGATGGCATGGTCCTAGCTAGGGTCAGAGCTAGGATGGCTGTCAAGACACAAAATCACAGGAAGATAGGGAAAAACAGAGGTGTGTAATGGTCCGCGCTGCCGAAATCCACTTGCTTCAGAGAACACACGGTTCAGGGGTGAAAAGGCATCCCTGAGGAAGATGCCAGGAGGGCACCGAAACGCGTAGGATTCAATAAAGGAACTTTGCTTGAACATCACTGACCCGTGTGTTCTCTGAAGCAAGTGGATTTCGGCAGCGCGGACCATTACACACCTCTATTTTTCCCCTATCTTCCTGAGATTCCACGTGCGAGTGGTTGGTGGAGGTTCAGCGGCAGCCGGCAGGATATTGATACTACATGTCTATATACCAGTTGTGGGTCTCACAACTGACATAGGTGAGTGGTTTACCTATATACCACTGTGGCATAGTGTCTGAGTGATAGGGCACTATTGCGCCTCTTGTTCCCCTTCCCCTTTTTTTATCAAGACACAAAATCAGAGACATAGCGGCCAGGAAACACTCCATGGTCAGAAAATATGAATTCCCTAAACAAAAGTAATGGGGACATCACACGCGTCAATGTCGCCAGCGATCTCATCCCTACCTGACATGGGCGTACCCGGGGGGGGCAGCTGCTTCCCCCAGAAGAGAACCTGTCACCCCCTTTGGCCAGTGGAATATCTATGGGAACCTGGCGGTGCATTTTCCCCAGGCGCAGCAGGGGGGCACCATCTGGCCTCCTGCTGCAGCGCCCGAGGTCTCTCCCCGCCGGCCACATCTACCGTCTCCCCCTCTCCGCAGTGTGAACCGGCTTTCCTCTGCTCCCGCTATCAGCGGGGGCAGAGAATCTGAAGCCACCGACTCCTGCAGTCCATTGTACACAAAGCGTCTATTAGACGCTCTGTATGTACAATGGAAGTCCTGATTCTCGGCATTTCCAGGTCAGGGCCACGTCATCTGGTCACCTAATTACACTAATGATGTCACCCGGCAGAGGCGACAGAAGGATGGAGCGCAGGATTCCACACTGGAGCTGAGGTAGACAGGGGGCATTGATGTAATTAGGGGAAAGGGGGACAGGGTTGGGAGGGTGTATGAGGAGCAGAGTGGGGGGAGTATGAGGAGCAAGCTGGGGGGAGAGGATAGGGGGTGTATGAGGAGCATAGGGGAACAAGATGGAGAGAGTGTATGAGGCACAAGCTGGGGGAGTATGAATAGCAAACTGAAATGACAGGATGTTGGGGGTGGATGGTGGGAGTGTGAGGAGCAAACGGGGGGCAGGGTCGGGGAGTGGATGGGGTGGGTATGAGGAGCAAACTGGGGGACAGGGTGGGGGGAAGTATGAGGAGCAAACTGGCTGGGAAGGGGGGGGGAATATGTGAAGCAAACAAGGGGAGAGGATGGGGGGAGTATAAAAGGAGCAAACGAGGGGGAGAGGGTGGGGGAGTAGTGTATGTGGAGACAGCATGAAGGGAAAATAGGGGATTTGAGGACACAATACGGAGCAAAGGGAGATGGGTATAGACACAGTATGTGGAGGACAGTATGGGAAGCAAGAGGGTGTATTTGAGGATCCAATATAAGAAGTAAGGAAAGATGGCTGCCGCACAGTATGTGGAGTAAGGGGGGATTATGTGGGTGTGGAAACAGTATGCGGAGTGAGGGGCATGGTTGCAACACAGTATGTGGAGTGAGGAGGGATAGGTGTGGACACAGTATAAGGAGTTAGGGGGAGATATATGGGTGTGTATATAGTATAAGAAGTGAGGGGGGATGGCTGTGGCACAGCATGTTGAATGAGAGGGATCAGTGTGGACACAGTATGAGGTGTGAGGGTGATGGCTGCAGCACAGTATGTGGAGTGAGGGGGGATCGTGTAGACACAGTATGTGGAGTGAGGGGGATGGCTGCGGCACAGAATAGAGTGTGAGTAGTGTGGGTTGTATGGAGAGGGGGCAGCATGCAGGGACAGTATGTTGAGGATGGGGAGTTTGATGAGATAGAACAGTATAAAGAGTGGGCAGTGTAGGGGACAGTGTGACCAGAGCACCCAGTATGGAGGGAGAGGGCAGTGTAGAAGGCATGTGCCATGAGAGGGACAGTGTGTAAATCATATTATGTGCAGGGAACAGTGAGGAGGAGCAATTATTTATTCCGGGGCACAGTGTAGGGCAGATATTTTTACTTAGGAGAATTTTGACAATTCTGCTATTTTTAAGGGTATTGTTCCGGGATGTGCTGCAGAAGACAAGAGAAGATGGACGTCTGCAGAGATTATTTGCAGATGTGAAAAGTCATCAAGGTGCCTGGACAAGATGAAGGAAAGAAATAGACAACCCCGATCAGAGACAACGTCATCTATAAGGTACCTGGATGTAAATAATTATTTGTGATAATGACTAATTCTCATGAGTACTGTGGTTCCTGTATGCTTCTATTGATGGCTGGTAACAACAACTCCCAGTACCTTACCATTGTTAAGGATGTAGTAGGAGTTGTAGGTTCATGCAGTACAAATGTGTGACCTGACATTACAATTGTTTTACCAAGTACTGATAGTGGTTGTGATGATGAAAATGTTAATGATGAGGGTTCTATTTATGTATTTCTGTACCTCTGGTGGGTCTGGTGATGTATTGATGTGGGTTTTGACATTGTGCTTCTGTATTGATAGGGGTTATATGGATGTATTTCTGTACTGAGGAGGGTTTTGATGCTGTGTTTCTGCACTGATGGGAGTTCTGGTGATGTATTCCTGTACTGAGAGTTTTGACATAGTGTTTCTGCACTAATGAAGGTTATATGGATGTATTTCTGTAACTCTGGTGGGTCTGGTGATGTAGCTTTGTGGTGTTCGTGCTGTAGTTTTGTGCTCGCGAGACTCGGTCACAGGTGCGCTTGCATTGAGCACGCAGACCTGCGCCACTGCGCAGGCATGAGAGCAATGTGACATACACAGGAGCGAGGTGGGCATTTCAACCAGTGGGGCGACAAGGACTAGATTGAGCAGATCCTCCCGGACCATTTTCAGTTAATTTCCATACTGCTCAGGAAATATTAAAAGTTAATTTATGAGGTACACAGGGGAACCGCTGAGTATATAGAGTGGTCACAGGAATCCCAAATACATCATGTATAAAGTGGTGGGTAGGGGTTAGAATTCCCTTTAATGGGAACCTGTCAGCTCTTTTTGAAATTCATTGTGGGGGTTGATCATGTGTTCGTCCCGGCTTTAATATGTGCAATGCGCATGCACTGGAGCCCGGCCGAACACGTGATCAGCACCTGGCCGGATATGATGTTCCGAACAACCATAGCTTGCCCCCCCTAGTTTTGATCCTGGGTACGCCCATGCTACCCGAGGAGGCTTACCCTCCACGCTGCCCCAAGTCACCAGCAGGAATAAGACAGCGGTGGTTCTACTAACCACATACACCGGGTGGCGTCACGACAAATCCCTTGTAAATACCCCTTTTTGGACTGATCCTAGGCCATGGGACTGGGTCACGGCTACCGTGATCCCAGAGAGACAGCACCACCCCAGTTGCCGAGTACCCCATAGCCTGGGGGTGCATCACCCAGGACAATCCTGTCAGGACGTGTGTGTGTGATAACCAGTGGCGTAACTAGCTTGCTCCGGGCCCCGATGCAAGAACAGCCCCCGGGTCCCCCATGTGATGACCAGGGGGGGGGCTATCAGAAATTTTTGAGCCTCTTCCCCCTCACATGAGGACCGGGGGGGGAGGTTGCTGGCGGTGTTTTTTCCGCTGCCAGTCACTCTCACCGCGCCGCCGTGCGCAGATCCACTGTCCCGCGAGGGGGGAGGATGGCGGACACAGCAGCAGGAAGTGAGCTTTCTCTCACTTCCCGTCCTCCCTCCTCTCCGGCCGGCACTACCACGGTCGCGGCGGCCGGCTGTCAGCACGGGTCACGGGGCCCTCCAGGGGGCGGGCATGGTCGCAGCCGCGACCGCGGTAGTTACGCCACTGGTGATAACACTCAGTGCTGTGCAGCCGTCTGGTGCTGAGGAGCCACCGCCGCCTCCACCGCTGGGGATAATGGACCATAGAGGAGCTCAGGAGCCCATACAGGAGAAGATCACCACCTCATATGGATCCCACATCACTGAGCAGATCCCTGATCTCATAGATCCTCCCCTCCATGTGACATCATCACAGGTCCTGTAAGCACAGAGCATTTCATCTTCCCCCATCCAGGTCTCTACAATATCGGATCCTCTCACATCTTCTATAGAAGAGAATTCTCCTGATTGACCATCAAGGATGGATCTGGACAGGGACAAGATGGCGGAGAGGATCTTCCACCTCACCCTAGAGATCCTCTTCCTTGTTACTGGAGAGGTGAGAGATTGTGATGACAATGTCACATGACATCATTCTTATCTATGGACAGAATAACAGATGACAGAACTGGAGAGGTGAGGACTCTCTGGAAATGTCTGGAGACTGGAGATTTATTAATGTGTCTCTCCATAACCAGGATTACACAGTAGTGAAGAGCTCTAGTGATCTGTGCTGTCAGGACCCTGTGTCTGAGGGAAGAGCCCTGAGCCCAATCACGGGGCCTCCACCTCACCCCCTGATACATGAGGACATCAATGACCAGAAGATCCTACAACTCACCTACAAGATGATTGAGCTGCTGACTGGAGAGGTGACACTGCTGGGAATGCTGCTGCTGCTGCTGCTGGGACATTATACAGTAACGCTATGAAGGGATCGGGGAAAGATGACAATGGTATCATTGTATGTGTCAGGTTCCTATAAGGTGTCAGGACGTCACCGTCTATTTCTCCATGGAGGAGTGGGAGTATTTAGAAGGACACAAAGATCTGTACAAGGACATAGTCATGATGGAGGTTTCCCGGCCGCCCCTCACATCACCAGGTAATAGACAGGACTAAATACACACGGCCTATAATGATCTGTATGTAAAGAATGAATTCAGTCCTGTATGTGTCTCCTCCAGGTCTATCCAGTAAGAGGACAACACCAGAGAGATGTCCCCGTCCTCTTCTCCCACAGGACTGTAAACAAGAAGGTCCCGATGTTCCTCCGGATCATCAGGTAGATGGAGAGAAGGTGTGATAAGATCTCCCTATGATGTGTAGACGGCTGTGAAGGTCTTGTGCTCAGTCTTGTTTTATCCTCCAGTATTCTATGTTTTATACTTGTGTAATGAGAACGGTGGAGATGGCAGATTACAGCTGATCATAGATGGGACTTCTCCATCTGTCTGTGACTTTTACAATCTTTGTTTCAGGGGGAAGATCTGCCCCATATTAATACTACAGAGACATATGTGAGGGGGGATGATGATCTGCCCCATATTAATACTACAGAGACATATGTGAGGGGTGATGATGATCTGCCCTATATTAATACTACAGAGACATATGTGAGGCGTGATGATGATCTGCCCCATATTAATACTACAGAGACATATGTGAGGGGTGATGATGATCTGCCCCATATTAATACTACAGAGACATATGTGAGAGGTGATGATGATCTGCCCCATATTAATACTACAGAGACATATGTGAGGGGTGATGATGATCTGCCCCATATTAATACTACAGAGACATATGTGAGGGGTGATGATGATCTGCTCCATATTAATACTACAGAGACATATGTGAGGGGTGATGATGATCTGCCCCATATTAATACTACTGAGACATATGTGAGGGGTGATGATGATCTGCCCCATATTAATACTACAGAGACATATGTGAGGGGTGATGATGATCTGCTCCATATTAATACTACAGAGACATATGTGAGGGGTGATGATGATCTACCCCATATTAATACTACAGAGACATATGTGAGGGGTGATGATGATCTGCCCCATATTAATACTACAGAGACATATGTGAGGGTGATGATGATCTGCCCCATATTAATACTACAGAGACATATGTGAGGGGTGATGATGATCTGCCCCATATTAATACTACAGAGACATATGTGAGGGGTGATGATGATCTGCCCCATATTAATACTACAGAGACCTATGTGAGGGGTGATGATGATCTGCCCCATATTAATACTACAGAGACATATGTGAGGGGGATGATGATCTGCCCCATATTAATACTACAGAGACATATGTGAGGGGTGATGATGATCTGCCCCATATTAATACTACAGAGACATATGTGAGGGGTGATGATGATCTGCCCCATATTAATACTACAGAGACATATGTGAGGGGTGATGATGATCTTTCAGATGACAGCGCAGGTGAGTAGTTTCCTCTATAGTTACTTATTCACCA
>JARQOC010000796.1:0-60334 GCA_033576535.1 Allobates femoralis | reverse complement strand
GTATGCCTTAAAAAAGTCCCACAGATGGAAAGCCAGATTAAGCACCATTGTAAACCCATTGTGCATGCCCTGCAAAACCTTAAAAGTAAGCAGGAGAGCCTTGGTCCAGGCTGGATGGGAACCCCTCATGAGGCCCCATGGAATTCCCCTAGGGGTGACTCAAGGGGTTTTGGGGGCCCCATGGCTGCATTGATTTTGACAGGAAAAGGGCTGGTAAGGTGAAGCCATTACTGTAATTAAACTGACTTTTACTAAGTATGCCTATAAAAAAAGTCCCACAGATGGAACCAGCATGTCAGCAGCCATTGTAAACCCATTGTGCATCCCCTTAAGATTTTTTGAAGGTAAGCTTGAGACCCTTTTGTCGGGGGCTGGATGGGGAACCTCATGAGAGACCCAAGGGGAGCCCATGGCTGATTGCTTTTGACAGGCCAAAGGGCTGGTAAGAGTAGAAGCCATTACTGTAATTAAAACTGACTTTTACTAATGTATGCCTATACAAAAGTCCCACAAGGGGAAGCCAGCATGTCAGAGCCTTGTAAACCCTTTGTGAAGCCCTTGACAGACTCTTGAAGCAAGAGGAGAGCCTTGGCACGGGCGGGATGGGAGACCTCATAAAGGCCCCGATGGAATTCTATGGGTTTGGGAACTCAAGGGGAGTCCATGGCCATTGACTTTGACAGGCCAAAGGGCTGGTAAAGTAGAAGCCATTGACTGTAATTAAAACGGACTTTTACTAATGTATGCCTATACAAAAGCCCCACAGATGGGAAGCCAGCATGTCAGCAGCCATTGTAAACCCATTGTGAATGCCCTTACAGACTCTTGAAGCTAGCAGTGGGGCCCTTTTGGTCAGGCTGGAGGGGGAGACCTCATAAAGACCTTGAAGTTCTAGGGGTGACCCAAAAATTTTGGGAGTCCATGGCGCTTTGATTTTGACAGGCCCAAAAGGCGGGTAAGAGTGAACCATTGACTTAATTAAAACGATTTTTTAAAATGTTCCTATACAAAAGCCCACAAGGGGGAAGGCCAGCATGTCAGCAGCCATTGTAAACCCATTGTGCATCGCCTTGACTTTTTGGACTCTTGAAGCTAGCAGGGAGTGCCTTGGTCACGGGTGGATGGGAGACCTCAGGAGAGACCTGATTGGAAGTCTCTATGGGTGACTCAATGGGAATCTCAAGGGAGTCCATGGTGCATTGACTTTTGAAAGGCCAAAAGGGCTGGTAGAGTAGAAAGCCATTGACTGTAATTAAAAACTGACTTTTACTAATGTATGCTATACAAAAAGTTCCCATGATGGGAAGCCAGCTGTCAGCAGCCATTGTAAAACCCATTGTGCATGCCCTTGACAGACTCTGAAAGCTAAGCAGTGAGAGCTTGGTCACAGGCTGGATGGAGACCTCATGAGAGACAGATGGAAGTATTCTATGGGTTGACTCATGGGGAAATCTCAATGGGAGTCATGGCTGCATAGAGTTTTGACAGGCCAAAAGGCTGTAAGAGTAGCAGCCATTGTACTGTAATTAAAAACTGACTTTCACTAATGTATGCCTATACAAAAGTCCCTCACAGATGGAAGCAGCATGTCAGCAGCCAATGTAAACCCATTGTGCATGCCCTTGCAGACTCTTGAAGCGAAACAGTGAGAGCCTTGGTCATGGTCTGGGTATGGGAGACCTCATGAGAGACCCAATGGAAGTCTCTATGGGTGACCCAATGGGAGTCATGGGCTGCATTGACTTTTGAAACAGGGCCAAAGAGCTGGTAAGAGGTTAGAAAGCCATTGACTGTAATTAAAAACTGACTTTACTAATGTATGAGCCTATACAAAATCCCACAGATGGGAAGCCAGCATGTCAGCAGCATTGTAAAACCCATTGTGAATGCCCTTTGACCGACTCTGAAGCTAAGCTAAGTGAGAGCCTTGGTCATGGGCTGGATGGGAAGACCTCATGAGAGACCCAATGAAAGTCTCTATGAGTGACCAATGGGGAGTCCCTGGCTGCATTGACTTTTGACAGGCCTAAAGAGCTGGTAAGAGTAGAAGCCATTGCTGTAATCTAAAACTGACTTTTACTAATGTATGCCTATACAAAAGTCCCTCAGATGGGAAGCCAGCAATGTCAGCAGCATTGTAAACCCATTGTGCGATGCCTTGACAGACTCTGAGCTAAGCAGTGAGAGCCTTGGTCACGGGCCGGGTGGGAGACCTCATGAGCGACCGATGGAAGTCTCTAATGGGTGGACCTCAATGGGAATACTGTCCATGGGCTGCATTTGACTTTTGACGGGCCAAAGAGCTGGTAAGAGTTGAAGCCATTGACTATAATTAAATGACTTTTACTATGTATGCCTATACAAAAGTCACACAAATGGGAAAGTCAGCATGTCAGCAGCCATTGTAAACCCATTGTGCATGCCCTTGACAGACTCTTGAAGCAAAGCAGGGAGAGCCTTGGGTCACGGGCTGGATGGGAGACATCATGAGAGCACTGATGAAGTCTCTATGGGTGACTTCAATGGGATCTCAATGGGGAGTCCATGGCTGGCATTGACTTTTGTCAGGCAAGGGCTGGTACGAGTAGAAGCCATTGACGGTAATTAAAACTGACTTTTTACTAATGTATGCTATACAAAAGTCCACACAGATGCGGAAGCCAGCATGTCAGCAGCCATTGTTAAACCCATTGTACTGCCCTTGGACAGCCTCTTGAAGCTAAGCAGTGAGAGCCTTTGGTCACAGGCTGGATGGGTGGACCTCATTGAGAGACCTGATGAGTATCATATGGGTGACTCAATGGGAAAATCTCAATGGGAGTCCATGCTGCATTGAGTTTTGACAGGCCAAAGGGCTGGTAAGAGTAGAAGCCATGACTGTAATTATAAAACTGACTTTCACTAATCGTATGCCCTATACAAAAGTCCCACAAGATGGGAAGCAGCATGTCGCTGCCATTGGTAAACCATTGTGCTTGCCTTGAACAGACTCTTGAGCTAAGCAGTGAGAGCCTTGGTCATGGATGGATGCGGAGAACCTCATGAGTGACCCAATGGAAGTCTCTCTGGGTGACCCAATCCCAAGGGGAATCTCAATGGAGTCCATGGCTGCATTGACTTTTGACGGGCCAAAGGGCTGGTAAAGTAGAAGCCATGACTGTAATTAAAACGATTTTTACTAATGAATGCCTAACAAAAGTCCCACAGATAAGCCAGCATTCAGCAGCCATTGTAAACCCTTTGTGCTGCCTTAAAAGACCTTGAAGCTAAGCGGGAGAGTTTGGGTCAGGCTGGGGGGAGCCCTCTAGAGACCCAATTTGGGGAAAGTTTCCATGGCTGCTTTATTTTTGACGGGCCAAAGGGCTGTAAAAAAAGAACCATTGACGAATTAAAACGATTTTTACAAATGTATGCCTATACAAAAGCCCACAGATGGAACCACATGTCAGCAGCCATTGAAACCCATTGTGCTTTCCCTTACGACTCTTGAAGCTAAGCAGTGGGGCCTTTTGGTCTGGGTTTGGGGAACCTCAGAAACCCAATGAAGTCTCTATGGGTGACCCAATTTTGGGAGTCCAAGGCTGCTTATTTTGACAGGCCAAAGAGCTGGTAAGAGTAAACCATTGACTGTAATTAAAACTGACTTTACAAATGTTGCCTATAAAAAGTCCCCCCAATGGAAGCCACATGTCAGCAGCCATTGAACCCCTTGGGGATGCCCTTGCAGACTCTTGAAGCTAAGCTGAGACCTTGGCAGGCTGAGGGAACCCATAGAGACCCAATGGGAAAAACCAATGGATCCTGGCTGAAATTTTTTTTTTTTTTTTTTTTTTTTTTTTTTTTTTTTTTTTTTTTTTTTTTTTTTTTTTTTTTTTTTTTTTTTTTTTTTTTTTTTTTTTTTTTTTTTTTTTTTTTTTTTTTTTTTTTTTTTTTTTTTTTTTTTTTTTTTTTTTTTTTTTTTTTTTTTTTTTTTTTTTTTTTTTTTTTTTTTTTTTTTTTTTTTTTTTTTTTTTTTTTTTTTTTTTTTTTTTTTTTTTTTTTTTTTTTTTTTTTTTTTTTTTTTTTTTTTTTTTTTTTTTTTTTTTTTTTTTTTTTTTTTTTTTTTTTTTTTTTTTTTTTTTTAAAAAAAAAAAAAAAAAAAAAAAAAAAAAAAAAAAAAAAAAAAAAAAAAAAAAAAAAAAAAAAAAAAAAAAAAAAAAAAAAAAAAAAAAAAAAAAAAAAAAAAAAAAAAAAAAAAAAAAAAAAAAAAAAAAAAAAAAAAAAAAAAAAAAAAAAAAAAAAAAAAAAAAAAAAAAAAAAAAAAAAAAAAAAAAAAAAAAAAAAAAAAAAAAAAAAAAAAAAAAAAAAAAAAAAAAAAAAAAAAAAAAAAAAAAAAAAAAAAAAAAAAAAAAAAAAAAAAAAAAAAAAAAAAAAAAAAAAAAAAAAAAAAAAAAAAAAAAAAAAAAAAAAAAAAAAAAAAAAAAAAAAAAAAAAAAAAAAAAAAAAAAAAAAAAAAAAAAAAAAAAAAAAAAAAAAAACTAAAAAACTTTTTTAAAATGTTGCCTATACAAAAGTCCCACAAGGGGAAGCCACATTCACAGCCTTGTAAACCCATTTTGATGCCCTTACGCCCCTTTGAAGCTAACATGAGAGTTTGGGGTCATGGCGGGAGGGGAGACCTCATAAGACCCAGGAAGCTCATGGGTGACCCAAAGGAAATTTCAAAGGCTGCTTTGACTTTTGACAGCCAAAGGGGCGGGTAAGAGTAGAACCTTGACTTAATTAAAACTGACTTTTTAATTATCCCTATACAAAAAGTCCCACAGATGGAAGCCACATGTAGCACCATTGTAAACCATTGTCATGCCCTTGAAACTCTTGAAGCAAAGGGTTGAAACCTTTGGGTCAGGGCGGAGGGGAAAGGGGACCCATGGAATCTCTAGGGGTAAAATTTTCAATGGGAGCCCAGGTGTTGATTTTTTACAAGGCCCAAAGGGGCTGGTAAGAGTAAACCATTACTGTAAAAAAAGATTTTCAATGTAGCCTATAAAAAATTCCCACAAGGGGAAAGCCACATGTCACAGCCTTTAAACCCATTTAAAACCCTTGACAACCCTTGAACAAGCATGAGAGCCTTGGTCAGGGGGTTTATGGGAGCCTCATGGGCCCCAAAGGGGAACCCAAAGGGGAGTCCAGGGCGCATTGCTTTTGACGGGCCCAAAGGGCGGTAAGAGTAAACCTTACTTAATTAAAACTGACTTTACTAAGAAGCCTAAAAAAACCCAAAGGGGAAGCCACATGTCAGCAGCCATTGTAAACCCATTGGGCATCCCTTGACAGACTCTTGAAGCTAACAGTGAGACCTTTGGTCAGGGCTGGAGGGAGACCCATGAGGAAACCCAAAGGGGAATCCAAAGGGAGGTCCATGGCTGCTTTGACTTTAAACAGAAAAAAGGGCGGGTAAGAGAGAACCATTGATGTAATTAAAACTGACTTTTACTAATGTATGCCATAAAAATCCCACAATGGAAGCCACATGTCAGCAGCCATTGTAAACCCATTGTGCATGCCCTTGACAGACTCTTGAAGCTAAGCAGTGAGAGCCTTGGTCAGGGCTGGATGGGAGACCTCATGAGAGACCATGGAATCTCTAATGGGTTTCAAGGGAGTCCATGGCTGCATTGACTTTTGACAGCTCAAAGGGCTGGTAAGAGTAGAAGCCATTGACTGTAATTAAAACTGACTTTTACTAATGTATGCCTATACAAAAGTCCCACAGATGGGAAGCCAGCATGTCAGCAGCCATTGTAAACCCATTGTGCATGCCCTTGACAGACTCTTGAAGGCTAAGCAGTGAGAGCCTTGGTCATGGGCTGGATGGGAGACCTCATAGAGACCTAATAGGTGAATTCATGGAGTCCATGGCTGCATTGACTTTGACAGGCCAAAGGCTGGTAAGAGTAGAAGCCATTGACTGTAATTAAAACTGACTTTTACTAATGTATGCCTATACAAAAGTCCCACAGATGGGAAGCCAGCATGTCAGCAGCCATTGTAAACCCATTGTGCATGCCCTTGACAGACTCTTGAAGCTAAGCAGTGAGAGCCTTGGTCATGGGCTGGATGGGAGACCTCATGAGAGACCAATGGAAGTCTCTATGGGTGACCCAATGGGAATTCAATGGGAGTCCATGGCTGCATTGACTTTGACAGGCCAAAGGGCTGGTAAGAGTAGAAGCCATTGACTGTAATTAAAACTGACTTTTACTAATGTATGCCTATACAAAAGTCCCACAGATGGGAAGCCAGCATGTCAGCAGCCATTGTAAACCCATTGTGCATGCCCTTGACAGACTCTTGAAGCTAAGCAGTGAGAGCTTGTCAGGTGATGGAGACCTCATGAGAGACCCATGAAGTCCTATGAGTGACTCAATGGGAGTCCATGGCTGCATTGACTTTTTGACAGGCCAAAGGCTGGTAAGAGAGAAGCCATTGACTGTAATTAAAACTGACTTTTACTAATGTATGCCTATACAAAAGTCCCACAGATGGGAAGCCAGCATGTCAGCAGCCATTGTAAACCCATTGTGCATGCCTTGACAGACTCTTGAAGCTAAGCAGTGAGAGCCTTGGTCAGGGCTGGATGGAGACCTCATGAGAGACCCAATGGAAGTCACTATGTGACTCAATGGGAGTCCATGGCTGCAATTGACTTTGACAGGCCAAAGCTGGTAAGAGTAGAAGCCATTGACTGTAATTAAAACTGACTTTTACTAATGTATGCCTATACAAAAGTCCCACAGATGGGAAGCCACATGTCAGCAGCCATTGTAAACCCATTGTGCATGCCCTTGACAGACTCTTGAAGCTAAGCAGTGAGAGCCTTGGTCACGGGCTGGATGGGAGACCTCATGAGAGACCCAATGGAAGTCTCTATGGGTGACTCAATGGATGGGAGTCCATGGCTGCATTGACTTTTGACAGGCCAAAGGCGGGTAAGAGTAGAAGCCATTGACTGTAATTAAAACTGACTTTTACTAATGTAATGCCTATACAAAGTTCCCACAGAGGGGAAGCCAGCATGTCAGCAGCCATTTTAAACCCATTGTGCATGCCCTTGACAGCTCTTAAAGCTAAGCGGAGACCCTTTGGGTTCACGGGCGGGAGGGGAGACCTCATGAGAGCCCCGATGGAAGTCTCTATGGGTGACTCAATTGGAATCTCAAGGGGAGTCCATGGCTGCATTGACTTTTGACAGGCCAAAGGGCTGGTAAGAGTAGAACCCAATTACTGTAATTAAAACTGACTTTTACAAAATGTATGCCTATACAAAAGTCCCACAGAGGGGAACCCCAGCATGTCAGCACAATTGTAAACCCATTGTGCATGCCCTTGACAGACTCTTGAAGCTAAGCAGTGAGAGCTTGGTAAAGGGCTGGATGGGAGACCTCATGAGAACCTAATGGAATTTTTCAAGGGGAAAAAGTCCATGGCTCATTGACTTTTGACAGGCCAAAGGGCTGGTAAAGAGTAGAAGCCATTGACTGTAATTAAAACTGACTTTTACAAAAGTATGCCTATATTACTAATGTATCCTATAAAAAAGTCCCACAGATGGAAGCCAGATGTCAGCAGCCATTGAAAACCCCATTGTGCATGCCCTTGACAGACTCTTAAGGGCAAGCATGAGAGCCTTGGTCAGGGCCCTGGATGGGAGACCTCATGAGAGACCCAATGGAAGTCCATGGTGCGGGCCTTTGGAGCAGCCTGAGACAGGCCAAAGGGCTGGTAAGAGTAGAACCAAATTGACTGAAATTTAAACTGACTTTTACTAATGTATGCCTATACAAAAGTCCCACAGATGGGAAGCCAGCAGTCAGCAGCCATTGTAAACCCATTGTGCATCCCTTGACAGACTCTTGAAGCTAAGCATGAGAGCCTTGGTCAGGGCGGGATGGGAAAACCTCATGAGAGACCCATGGAAGTCTCTATGGGTGACCCAAAGGGGGAATCCAATGGCCTTCCCATTGACTTTTGACAGGCCAAAGGGCTGGTAAGAGTAGAAGCCATTAACTGAAATTAAAACTGACTTTAAAACTAATGTATGCCTATACAAAAGCCCCCAAGAATGGAAACCAGCATGTCAGCAGCCATTGTAAACCCATTGTGAATGCCCTTGACAGACTCTTGAAGCTAAGCAGGAGACCCTTTGGGTCATGGGCTGGAGGGGGAGACCTCATGAGAGACCAATGGAGTCTCTATGGTGCCCAATGGGAATTCAAGGGGAGTCCATGGCTCCCTGATTTTGAAAGGCCAAAGCTGGTAAAGTAGAAGCCATTGACTGTAATTAAAACTAAAACTTTTTACAAATGTATGCCTATACAAAAATCCCAAAAGATGGAAGCCCATGTCAGCAGCCATTGAAAAACCCATTGTGCATGCCCTTGACAGACTCTTGAAGCTAAGCATGAGACCCTTGGGTCAGGGCTGGATGGGAGACCTCATGAGAGACCCAAATGGAATCCAATGGGAGTCCAAAGGCTGCATTGACTTTTGACAGCCAAGGGCTGGTAAGAGTAGAAGCCATTGACTGTAATTAAAACTGACTTTTACTAATGTATGCCTATACAAAAGTCCCACAGATGGGAAGCCAGCATGTCACAGCCATTGTAAACCATTGTGCATGCCCTTGACAACTCTTGAAGCTAAGCAGTGAGAGCCTTGGTCATGGGTTTGGATGGGAGACCTCATGAAAGACCAATTTGAAGTCTCTATGGTGACCCAATGGAATTTCAAGGGAGTCCATGGCTGCATTGACTTTTTGACAGCCAAAGGCTGGTAAGAGTAAAAACCATTGACTGTAATTAAAACTGACAAAAAAAAAAAAAAAAAAAAAAAAAAAAAAAAAAAAAAAAAAAAAAAAAAAAAAAAAAAAAAAAAAAAAAAACAGCAAGGCTGTAAGAGTAGACATTGACTTAATTAAAACTGACTTTTACAATGTATCCTATACAAATCCCACAGAGGAAGCCGCATGTCAGCAGCCATTGTAACCCATTGTGCACCCTTGACAGACTCTGAAGCAAGCGGGAACCTGTCAGGCGGATGGAACCTCTGAGAGACCATGGAATCTCTATGGTGACCAATGGAATTCAAGGAGTCAGCGCATTGACTTTGACAGGCCAAAGGCTGAAGAGTAAAGCCATTGACTGTAATTAAAACTGACTTTTACTAATGTATGCTATAAAAAGTCCACAATGGAACCACAGTCAGCACCATTGTAAACCCATTGTGATCCCTTGACAGCTCTGAAGAACAGTGAGAGCCTTGGTCATGGGTGGAGGGAGACCCATGAGACCATGAAGTTCTTGGTGCCCCTTGGAGCATGGCTGCATGATTTTGACAGCCAAAGGCGTAAGAGTAGAAGCCATTGACGTAATTAAAACTGACTTATAATGTTGCCTTACAAAATCCCAAGATGGAAGCCAGCATGTCAGCACCATTGTAAACCATTGTCATGCCTTGACAGACTCTTGAAGCAACAGGAGAGCCTTGGTCGGGCTGGATGGGAGACTATAGCCATGAATCTCTAGGGGGACCAATGGATCCATGGGCATTGACTTTTTGACAGCCAAGGCTGGTAAAGTAGAACCTTACTGTAATAAAACTGACTTTCAATGTAGCCTATACAAAAGTCCACAGAGGAAGCGCATGTCACAGCCTTTGTAACCCATTGGATGCCTTGAAGACTCTGAAGCAAGCAGTGAGAGCTTGTCAGGCTGAGAACCTCATAGAGACCAATGAATCCCCAATGGGTCCATGCTGCATTGCTTTGACAGGCCAAAGCTGGAAGATAAAGCCTTGACTGTAATAAAACTGACTTTTCTAATGTTGCCTATACAAAGTCCCCAATGGAACCAGCATTCAGCACCAGAAAACCCTTGTGCAGCCCTTGACAGACCTAAGCAACAGGAGAGCCTTGTCCGGGCTGATGGGAGACTCATGGACCCTGGAAGTCTCTAGGGTGCCCAAAATTTGGGTCATGGTGCTTTGACTTTGACGCAAAGGCTGTAAGAGTAGAACCCCATTATTAATTAAAACTGACTTACAATGTATGCTAAAAGTCCACAAGGGAAACCAGCATTCAGCAGCCATTGTAAACCATTGCATCCTTAAGACTCTTGAGCTAAGCGTGAGAGCCTTGTCAGGGTGGATGGAGACCCTGAGACCCATGGAATCTCAAATGGGAGTCCATGGCTGCTTGCTTTTGACAGCAAGGCGGTAAGAGTAAAGCCATTGACGAATTAAAACTACTTTTACTAAGTATGCCTATCAAATCCACAATGAAGCCACAGTCAGCAGCCATGTAACCCAGTGCATGCCTTGACAGACCTTAACTACAGTGAGAGCCTTGTCAGGGCTGGATGGGAGACCTCATGAGACCCAATGGGATCAATGGATCATGGCATTGACTTTTGACAGCCAAGGCTGGTAAGAGTAGAAGCCATTGACTGTAATTAAAACTGACTTTTACTAATTATGCCTATACAAAAGTCCACAGATGGAAGCCAGTATGTAGCAGCCATTGTAAACCATTGTGATGCCTTGACAACTTTGAAGCTAAGCATGAGAGCCTTGTCAGGGCTGGATGGAGAACTCATGACGACCTAATGGAAGTCCTATTGACGCCATAATTGGAGTCCATGGCTGCATTGACTTTTGACAGGCCAAAGAGCTGGTAAGAGTAGAGCCTTGCTGTAATTAAAACTGACTTTACTAATGTATGCCTATACAAAGTCCCACATGGAAGAAGCATGTAGCAGCTATTGTAAACCCTTGTCATGCCTTGACAACCTGAAGCTAAGCAGTAGAGCCTTGTCAGGCTGGATGAGACCTCATGAGAGACCAGATGAAGTCTCTATGGGTGACTCAAAGGACTAATGGAGTCCATGGCTGCATTGATTTTGACAGGCAAAGGCTGTAAGAGTAGAAGCCATTGACTGTAATTAAAACTGACTTTTACTAATGTATGCCTATACAAAAGTCCCACAATGGGAAGCCACATGCAGCAGCCATTGTAAACCCATTGTGCATGCCCTTGACAGACTCTTGAAGTAAGCAGTGAGAGCCTTGGTCACGGCTGATGGGAGACCTCATGAGAGACCCAATGGAGTCCACCATGGCGGGCATGTGAACTTTTGACAGGCAAAGGGCTGGTAAGAGTAAAGCCATTGACTGTAATTAAAACTGACTTTTACTAATGTATGCCTATACAAAAGTTCCACAGATGGGAAGCCATCATGTCAGCAGCCATTGTAAACCCATTGTGCATGCCCTTGACAGACTCTTGAAGCTAAGCAGTGAGAGCCTTGGTCAGGCTGATGGGAGACCTCATGAGAACCCAATGGAAGTCTATGGTGACCAATGGAATTCAGGGAGTCCAGGCTGCAATTGATTTTGACAGGCCAAAGGCTGGTAAGAGTAGAACCATTGACTGTAATTAAAACTGACTTTACTAATGTATGCCTATACAAAAGTCCAAAAAAAAAAAAAAAAAAAAAAAAAAAAAAAAAAAAAAAAAAAAAAAAAAAAAAAAAAAAAAAAAAAAAAAAAAAAAAAAAAAAAAAAAAAAAAAAAAAAAAAAAAAAAAAAAAAAAAAAAAAAAAAAAAAAAAAAAAAAAAAAAAAAAAAAAAAAAAAAAAAAAAAAAAAAAAAAAAAAAAAAAAAAAAAAAAAAAAAAAAAAAAAAAAAAAAAAAAAAAAAAAAAAAAAAAAAAAAAAAAAAAAAAAAAAAAAAAAAAAAAAAAAAAAAAAAAAAAAAAAAAAAAAAAAAAAAAAAAAAAAAAGGGGGGGGGGGGGGGGGGGGGGGGGGGGGGGGGGGGGGGGGGGGGGGGGGGGGGGGGGGGGGGGGGGGGGGGGGGGGGGGGGGGGGGGGGGGGGGGGGGGGGGGGGGGGGGGGGGGGGGGGGGGGGGGGGGGGGGGGGGGGGGGGGGGGGGGGGGGGGGGGGGGGGGGGGGGGGGGGGGGGGGGGGGGGGGGGGGGGGGGGGGGGGGGGGGGGGGGGGGGGGGGGGGGGGGGGGGGGGGGGGGGGGGGGGGGGGGGGGGGGGGGGGGGGGGGGGGGGGGGGGGGGGGGGGGGGGGGGGGGGGGGGGGGGGGATGGAGCCCATGAACCATGAACCTGGGATGAACAAACCATGACTTTGCGGCAAGGGAATAACCCCAAATAAATATTACAATGTATGCCAAATTCCCAAGAGGGAAGAGTAGAGCCATTGAAAAACCATTTGCCTTACAATTAAAGGGAAACCCTGAGGGGAAAAGACCCGAACTTGGCAAGGAATAAAGTCCGGCTGATTTTAAGGCCAATGGAAGTTTGGGACTATAAAATTTTAAATTTTTAAAACCCGAGGAAGCCAATTGATTTAAAACCCATTTCATGCCTTACAATCAAGTAAAGCTTAACCTTGTAACCGGGGGACCAAGGGAACCAAGGTGTCATGGGCCATGGCCATTGATTTAAGGAAAAGGCTGAATGTTGACATAAAACTGATTCATGACTATAAAACCCAAAGGACATAGCCAAAACCATTGTGAGCCTTGAAGCCTGGCGGGGAAACTTGGTAGGCGGGTGGAGGAAAAAACCAGGAAAATTTTGGATCCAGGATGACTTTTGACAGGAAAAGGGGAGAGTAGAACCATTTTAATTAAAACTGACTTTACTAATTTCCTATAAAACCCCTGGAAGCCAGCATGTCACAGCCATTGTAAACCATTTTGCCTTGAAACCTTGAAGCTAAGCTGAGACCTTGGTCAGGGGATGGGCCCGGAGACCCATGAAGTCTCTATGGGTGACCAAGGGAATTTAAAGGGCGAAATTTTAACCAAAGGTTTAAAGGAAAAGGAAATAAACCAAATGAGCCAAAAAGTCCACAATGAACCAAGTCACGCCTTGAAACCTTGCAGCCTGAACTTGGCTAACATGAGAGCCTTTTCAGGGTATGGAAACCCCGGCCAATTAGTTAATAATAAAAGTTTATTTGCACAACCAAAAAAAGGACTTTTAAACTTTTACTTGGTTTAAATAAAAAGGGAACCCGTCAGAGAGTAAACCATGGACCTAAAGCTCTAGTACAGGGGCCGGCCTGGGGATTGAGCCAAGGGGGAAACCTTGGAAAATGGTTTTCATGGCCCCTTTTTACAGGAAAAGCGTAGAGGAACCATTTTTAAAACCCTTTAAATGACCTTAAAGCCCCGATGGAAAATGGCCTTGAACCTTTGGGCCCTGAAATTGAGCAGCAGAGGCAGCGGGGAAAGGAACCCCGGGAAAGGGTTATAATGACCAAAAGCCAATTGATTTGACAGAAAGCGAAGTAAACCTTGCTTTAAACTTTTTATAAGTAGCCTTCAAAGCCCGATGGAACCAGAAATGGCCATGAAACTTTGAACCCGGGTTTTGGGGAACTTTTTAATGGAACCTAAAACCCAGGAGCTTGTCCAAATTAATTGCGGAAGACTTGGGGCCCAAAGGGAGGAGAACCATGAGAAAATGATTTCTAGTGCCAAAATTCCAATTGGGGCGCCCCCAAAAGCGGGAAAACCTTAAAAAGCAAAGAGCTTCATTGGGGAACCCGAGCCGGAACCATTGATCAATGGAATGGGAGTCAGCTGATGATTTGAAGAAAAGGGGAAAAGGGACCATTGTTTAAAAAGACTTTTCTTATTTGCAAAAGGTAAGAGGAACCATGACGATTAAACCATTTCATGCCTACAATCAAAAAGGGGAAGCCTGTCGGGCATGAATTGAGCCCATGGATAAGGGGATGTTGGAAAGGGCTGAGAGAGACCTTTAATAAACTGTTTTACTTTACCCAAAAAAGTAAGTGGAAGCCAGCTTGCTTTAAACCATTAAATCCCGAAACCTGAAGCACGTAACCTTGTCAGGCGAGGGCTAAAGAACCAGGGGGGGGGGGGGGGGGGGGGGGGGGGGGGGGGGGGGGGGGGGGGGGGGGGGGGGGGGGGGGGGGGGGAAAAAAAAAAAAAAAAAAAAAAAAAAAAAAAAAAAAAAAAAAAAAAAAAAAAAAAAAAAAAAAAAAAAAAAAAAAAAAAAAAAAAAAAAAAAAAAAAAAAAAAAAAAAAAAAAATTTGGGAAAAACCCCCCCAAAAAGGGTAAATAAAGCCAAAAAAAATTTCATGTTGCAGTCAAAAAAACCCCAAACCCGGGCTGAGGACCTTAAAAATTGATCCCTAAGGGATGGGGAAAACCTTTGGGGGGAAAACAGCCGGGGGGAAATTGGGTTTAAGGGGATACTGCTTCTTTTGAGCCAAATTAAGAAAAACCATTGACAAAATGATTTACAATGTTTCCCTTAAAAAACCCAAAGAACCCCGGACCCGTCCCAGGGGACCCTTAAAGACCTTAATAAGGGAGAGCCTTGAGGCGGGGAAAAAATTAAAATTTTTAAAAAGTTTTATGTGAAAAAGGGGAAGGAAAAACCATGCGAGTTTTAAAACCCTTTTAAATTTGAAAAAACCCCGATAAAAAAATTTTTAAAACCCAAAAAACCCCAAATGGAAGCCCTGGGGGCCCAAGGGGAAATTTGGGCGGCCCGGCAAAAATTTTAAGGAAATGGAAGGGGGGGGATTGGGAAAAAGGGGCCAAGGGAGCCACCATCTTTTGAACCAAAAGGGGGAAGGGGAAAAGCCATTGACTTAATTAAACTGACTTTTACTAATGTATGCCTATACAAAAGCCCACAATGGGAAGCCACATGTCACAGCCTTTGTAACCCATTGTGCACCCCTTTACAGACTTTTAAAGCTAAGCAGTGAGGCTTGGTCGGGCTGGAGGGGAAAGGAAACCCAATAAATCTCAGGGGTGGGGAAAAGTCCATGGCTGCTTTGACTTTTGACGGGCCAAAGGGTGGTAAGGTAAACCATTGCGTAATTAAAACTGACTTTTACTAATGTATGCCTATCAAAATCCCACAGATGGGAACCAGCTGTCACACCATTGAAAACCCATTTGCATGCCCTTGCAGACCTTGAAGCTAAGCAGGAGACCTTGGCCCGGGGGCGGGATGGGAGCCCTCATGAAGACCAATGGAACCCTTTTTTCCCAATGGGAAAAAGCCCGGCTGCATTGATTTTGACAGGCCAAAGGCGGTAAAGAAGAACCATTGACAAATTTAAAAACGACTTTTACAATTTGCCTATACAAAATCCCACAAGGGGAACAGCATTCAGCAGCCATTGTAAACCCATTTGTTTTCCCTTACAGACCTAAAAGCTAAGCAGGAGAGCCTTGGGGTCAGGGCGGATGAGACCCAAAAATGGAAGTCTCTAGGGTGCCCCAAAGGGGATTCCATGGCTGCTTGACTTTTGCAGCCAAAAGGTGGTAAATAAAAAGCCATTGACTTAATTAAAACTGATTTTTTCAAATGTATGCTATACAAAAGCCCCCAAAAGGGAACCAGCATGTCACCCCATTGAAACCCTTTGTGAATGCCCTTTGCAACCCCTGAAGCTAACAGGGAGACCCTTGGTCATGGGCTGGATGGGAGACCTCATAGAGACCCAATGAAAGCTCTATGGTGACCCAAGGGAGCCTGGCTGCATTATTTTGACGGGCCCAAAAAGAGCGGTAAGAGTAGAAGCCATTGACTGTAATTAAAACTGACTTTTATAATGTTCCTATAAAAAGTCCCACAAAGGGAAAGCCAGCATGCAGGGGCCCATTTTTAAACCCATTGTGCATCCCCTTGACAACTCTTGAAGCTAACATAGACCCTTTGGTCACGGGGATGGAGACCTCATGAGGCCCCGATGGAAGTCTCTATGGGGACTAAATGGAGTCCATGGGCATTGACTTTTGACAGGCCAAGGGGCGGGAAGAAGAAGCCATTCTGAAATTTAAAACTGATTTTTACTAATGTATCCCCTATACAAAAGCCCCCAAAAGGGGGAAGCCAGCAGTCAGCGCCATTGTAAACCCATTGTGCATCCCTTGACAGACTTTTGAAGCAAACAGTGAGACCCTTGGTCGGGGCGAGGGGAGCCTCATAGAGCCCAAGGAACTCAATGGGAGTCCATGGCTGCAGCCTTTGACGGGCCAAAATGCTGGTAAGAGTAAAGCCATTGAGTAATTAAAACGATTTTTTACTAATGTAGCCTTACAAAAGTCCCAAAAGGGGAACCCCGCAGTCACACCTTTGAACCCATTGTGATGCCCTTGCAGACCTTGAAGCTAAGCAGTGAGACCCTTTGGCCGGCTGGATGGAGACCTCATGGGCCCCTGAAGTCTCTATGGGTGACCAAGGGAGTCCATGGCTCATTGACTTTTGACAGGCCAAAGGCGGAAAATAAGAAAGCCCTTGATTAATTAAAACTGACTTTACTAATGTATGCCTATAAAAAGTCCCAAAGAGGAAGCCAGCAGTCAGAAACCATTGAAAGCTTTGTGCTTTGCCTTTGACAACCTTGAAGCAACAGGAAGCCGGGTTTTTTTTTTTTTTTTTTTTTTTTTTTTTTTTTTTTTTTTTTTTTTTTTTTTTTTTTTTTTTTTTTTTTTTTTTTTTTTTTTTTTTTTTTTTTTTTTTTTTTTTTTTTTTTTTTTTTTTTTTTTTTTTTTTTTTTTTTTTTTTTTTTTTTTTTTTTTTTTTTTTTTTTTTTTTTTTTTTTTTTTTTTTTTTTTTTTTTTTTTTTTTTTTTTTTTTTTTTTTTTTTTTTTTTTTTTTTTTTTTTTTTTTTTTTTTTTTTTTTTTTTTTTTTTTTTTTTTTTTTTTTTTTTTTTTTTTTTTTTTTTTTTTTTTTTTTTTTTTTTTTTTTTTTTTTTTTTTTTTTTTTTTTTTTTTTTTTTTTTTTTTTTTTTTTTTTTTTTTTTTTTTTTTTTTTTTTTTTTTTTTTTTTTTTTTTTTTTTTTTTTTTTTTTTTTTTTTTTTTTTTTTTTTTTTTTTTTTTTTTTTTTTTTTTTTTTTTTTTTTTTTTTTTTTTTTTTTTTTTTTTTTTTTTTTTTTTTTTTTTTTTTTTTTTTTTTTTTTTTTTTTTTTTTTTTTTTTTTTTTTTTTTTTTTTTTTTTTTTTTTTTTTTTTTTTTTTTTTTTTTTTTTTTTTTTTTTTTTTTTTTTTTTTTTTTTTTTTTTTTTTTTTTTTTTTTTTTTTTTTTTTTTTTTTTTTTTTTTTTTTTTTTTTTTTTTTTTTTTTTTTTTTTTTTTTTTTTTTTTTTTTTTTTTTTTTTTTTTTTTTTTTTTTTTTTTTTTTTTTTTTTTTTTTTTTTTTTTTTTTTTTTTTTTTTTTTTTTTTTTTTTTTTTTTTTTTTTTTTTTTTTTTTTTTTTTTTTTTTTTTTTTTTTTTTTTTTTTTTTTTTTTTTTTTTTTTTTTTTTTTTTTTTTTTTTTTTTTTTTTTAAAAAAAAAAAAAAAAAAAAAAAAAAAAAAAAAAAAAAAAAAAAAAAAAAAAAAAAAAAAAAAAAAAAAAAAAAAAAAAAAAAAAAAAAAAAAAAAAAAAAAAAAAAAAAAAAAAAAAAAAAAAAAAAAAAAAAAAAAAAAAAAAAAAAAAAAAAAAAAAAAAAAAAAAAAAAAAAAAAAAAAAAAAAAAAAAAAAAAAAAAAAAAAAAAAAAAAAAAAAAAAAAAAAAAAAAAAAAAAAAAAAAAAAAAAAAAAAAAAAAAAAAAAAAAAAAAAAAAAAAAAAAAAAAAAAAAAAAAAAAAAAAAAAAAAAAAAAAAAAAAAAAAAAAAAAAAAAAAAAAAAAAAAAAAAAAAAAAAAAAAAAAAAAAAAAAAAAAAAAAAAAAAAAAAAAAAAAAAAAAAAAAAAAAAAAAAAAAAAAAAAAAAAAAAAAAAAAAAAAAAAAAAAAAAAAAAAAAAAAAAAAAAAAAAAAAAAAAAAAAAAAAAAAAAAAAAAAAAAAAAAAAAAAAAAAAAAAAAAAAAAAAAAAAAAAAAAAAAAAAAAAAAAAAAAAAAAAAAAAAAAAAAAAAAAAAAAAAAAAAAAAAAAAAAAAAAAAAAAAAAAAAAAAAAAAAAAAAAAAAAAAAAAAAAAAAAAAAAAAAAAAAAAAAAAAAAAAAAAAAAAAAAAAAAAAAAAAAAAAAAAAAAAAAAAAAAAAAAAAAAAAAAAAAAAAAAAAAAAAAAAAAAAAAAAAAAAAAAAAAAAAAAAAAAAAAAAAAAAAAAAAAAAAAAAAAAAAAAAAAAAAAAAAAAAAAAAAAAAAAAAAAAAAAAAAAAAAAAAAAAAAAAAAAAAAAAAAAAAAAAAAAAAAAAAAACTGTTTTACTATGAGCCCAAAAGCCCCAAGGAAAAAATTGCCAGATTGTAACCAGGGATCCTTGGTCGGGGCTGGATGGAGACCTCATGAAAACCCCAAATTTTGGGACCAAAGGGGGAGTCCAGGCTGCATTGACTTTGACGGGCCAAAAAGGCGGTAAGATAGAAGCCTTGACTTAATTAAAACGATTTTTACAATGATGCCTATAAAAAAGTCCCAAGAGGAACCAGCAGCAGCACCTTTGAAAACCCTTTGCATGCCCTTGCAACCTTGAAGCTAAGCGGGAAGCCTTGGTCAGGGCTGGATGGGAACCTCATGGGGCCCCCCGGGGAAGCTCTAGGGGTGACCAATGGAGTCCATGGCGCATTGACTTTAAAGGGCCAAAGGGCGGGTAAGGTAAACCCTTTGACTGAAATTTTAAAAAAATGACTTTTACAAATTTTAGCCTATACAAAACCCAAGAGGAACCAGCAAAAAACAGCACCCCTTTGAAAACCATTTGAATGCCCTTGACGGCTTTGAAGCAAAGCAGGGAACCCTTTGGGCAGGGGAGGGAGGGGGAGACCCATAGAGACCCTGGGGGAAATTCTCAATGGGACCCCATGGCATTGTTTTTGCAGGCAAAGGGTGGTAAGAGTAGAAGCCTTTGACGAATTAAAACTGATTTTTACTAATGAGCCTAAAAAACCCACAAGGGGAACCAATGTCAGCAGCCTTTGAAAAACCCATTGGGCAGCCCTTGACAGACTTTTTAAGGGCAACAGGAGATTTTTTGTCAGGGCTGGATGGGAACCCATGAGGCCCCAAAATCCATGGGAAGTCCATGGCTGCTTGCCTTTTGACAGGCCAAAGGGCTGTAAGAGTAGAAGCCATTGACTGTAATTAAAACTGACTTTTACTAATGTATGCCTATACAAAAGTCCCACAGATGGGAAGCCAGCATGTCAGCAGCCATTGTAAACCCATTGTGAAGCCTTTGACAGACTCCTGAAGCTAAGCAGTGAGAGCTTGGTCATGGGCTGGATGGGAGACCTCATGAGGACCCAATGAAAGTCTCTATGAGTGACCCAATGGAGTCCATGGCTGCATTGACTTTTGACAGGCCAAAGAGCTGGTAAGAGTAGAAGCCATTGACTGTAATTAAAACTGACTTTTACTAATGTATGCCTATACAAAAGTCCCCACAGATGGGAAGCCAGCATGTCAGCAGCCATTGTAAACCCATTGTGCATGCCCTTAGACAGACTCTTGAAGCTAAGCAGTGAGAGCTTGGTCACGGGCTGGATGGGAGACCTCATGAGCGACCCGATGGAAGTCTCTATGGGTGACTCAATGGGAGTCCATGGCTGCATTGACTTTTGACAGGCCAACGGGCTGGTAAGAGTAGAAGCCATTAACTGTAATTAAAACTGACTTTTACTAATGTATGCCTATACAAAAGTCCCACAGATGGGAAACCAGCATATCAGCAGCCATTGTAAACCCATTGTGCATGCCCTTGACAGACCTTGAAGCTAAGCAGTGAGAGCCTTGTGTCACAGGCTGGATGGAGACCTCATGAGAGACCTGATGGAAGTCTCTATGGTGACTCAAGGAATCTCAATGGGAGTCCATGGCTGCATTGAGTTTTGACAGGTCAAAGGGCTGGTAAGAGTAGAAGCCATTCACTGTAATTAAAACTGACTTTTACTAATGTATGCCTATACAAAAGTCCCACAGATGGGAAGCCAGCATGTCAGCAGCCATTGTAAACCCATTGTGCATGCCTTGAACAGACTTTTGAAGGTAAGCAGTCAGGGGCTGGATGGGAGACCTCATGAGAGACCCAATGGGAGTCCATGGCTGCATTGACTTTGACAGGCCAAAGGGCTGGTAAGAGTAGAAGCCATTGACTGTAATTAAAACTGACTTTTACTAATGTATGCCTATACAAAAGTCCCACAGATGGGAAGCCAGCATGTCAGCAGCCATTGTAAACCCATTGTGCATGCCCTTGACAGACTCTTGAAGCTAAACAGTGAGAGCCTTGGTCAGGGCTGGATGGAGACCTCATGAGAGACCCAATGGAAGTCTCTATGGTGACCCAATGGGAATTTCAATGGGAGTCCATGGCTGCATTGACTTTTGACAGGCCAAAGGGCTGGTAAGAGTAGAAGCCATTGACTGTAATTAAAACTGACTTTTACTAATGTATGCCTATACAAAAGTCCCACAGATGGGAAGCCAGCATGTCAGCAGCCATTGTAAACCCATTGTGCATGCCCTTGACAGACTCTTGAAGCTAAGCAGGGAGAGCCTTGGTCACGGGCTGGATGGGAGACCTCATGAGAGACCTGATGGAAGTCTCTATGGTGACTCAATGGGAATCTCAATGGGAGTCCATGGCTGCATTGACTTTTGACAGGCCAAAGGGCTGGTAAGAGTAGAAGCCATTGACTGTAATTAAAACTGACTTTTACTAATGTATGCCTATACAAAAGTCCCACAGATGGGAAGCCAGCATGTCAGCAGCCATTGTAAACCCATTGTGCATGCCCTTGAAAGACTCTTGAAGCTAAGCAGTGAGAGCCTTGGTCATGGGCTGGATGGGATACCTCATGAGAGACCCAATGGAAGTCTCTATGGGTAAACCCAATGGGAATTTCAATGGAGTCCATGGCTGCATGACTTTTGACAGGCCAAAGGGCTGGTAAGAGTAGAAGCCATTGATTGTAATTAAAACTGACTTTTACTAATGTATGCCTATACAAACGTCCCACAGATGGGAAGCCAGCATGTCAGCAGCCATTGTAAACCCATTGTGCATGCCCTTGACAGACTCTTTTTTTTTTTTTTCATATAAATTTTTATTAGTTTTCTCCTTTAAACAATACACAACAAAAAAAAAAAAAACAAGAAAAATACATTTTCAACACAATATAATACAAGACACTACAAGATCACCATTATTTGGAATTTCCTGTACATAATGTAACAGACAACAAAACAAACAATAACAAAAAAAAAAACAAAAAAAAACAAAAAAAAAAAAAAAAACAACCCTTGTTCGCAACATTACAGAAGCAAATACACTCTTTTATAAATTAACCTTTATAATACTTACACATCAACCATGGTCTGCACATCTTTCGGATTTCCTCCCCTCTGGTTCTAGATTGGTATAACATCATTTCATTTTGACACTGTATATTTAACCTCTCTATTAAATTTTTTATAAGTGGAGGATTGACCTCTTTCCATTTGGTTGCTACCGTCATACGAGCGGCTATTAACACATGCGAAACAATACCTCTCATTTGTTTTGATAACCTATTCATACCCATGTGTAGGATTACCTGAGATATTTTTATTTGAATTGTTTCTCCAGTAATTTCTTTGATTAATTCTATCAGCCCGGACCAAAAGGACCCTAAGACCGGGCATGCAAACCAAGTGTGTATCAAGGATCCCACCTGGCCGCACCCTTTCCAACATAATTTAGAATAATTGGTATTCATTTTTGCTATTCTATCCGGGCATAAATACCACCCTCATTTGTGTTTTTTTTTTAATTGCTCTACATGATTTATACACGCAGTGTATTTTTTAATTTCACTTATACTATTTCCCCATTCTTCCCAATGTTAGCTCCTCTCCTAACTCCTGTTCCCATTTTTTCATGTAGGCCAATTTACTTCCATTCACCGATTAATTAAAATTTTATAACATTTAGATAGGCATTTCATATTATTCCTCCTATCATAATATATCTCAAAATGTCTTCTTCCTTCCCATGCACTCCGTTTCCTCTATATGAATTTTTATTTAAATAATGTTTAATTTGCAGATATTGGTAGAAATATCTACGTACTCCCTCAAATTTACCAGCCACTTGATCAAACGGTAGTACTCCCATTGGTCCCTCTATCTCTCCTACTGTTTGTATTCCTGCGTCCTTCCAGTTTTGTAGGTTTAGATATGGGATATGTGGTTCTATAGATAGGATAGATAATGATGTTCTCATCAACCTGTTATGATTGGGGGTTAATAGATCTCCAAACCGTAAGGCTGCTTGCATTGTCAATAGTGGCGGTACAGTTTTGGTTCGCTGTAATATTTCCGCTTCCATTAAAATCGAGTCGAGCCCCGTCTAGAATAGACCTTCTCAATCTCCAACCATTTATGATCTTTCCGCATTTGCCACCAATCACGGAGCCCTCCTATTATGGACGCTTTATGATATAAACTTAAATCTGGTATCCCCATTCCCCCTTTATCCATAGGTAAGGCAGTATATTTCTCGCTATCCGGGGTTTTTTACCCGCCAAATAAATTTACTAATCAATCTTTGTAATTCAGTAATATATTTTTTGGGGATTTCGAGGGGAAGTGATCTAAATAATATAAAATCTTAGGCAACACTATCATTTTTTATGATATTAATTCTTGCTATCCAGGATAGCATGGTTTGACGTACTTCCTCAATCACCTTTTTAATTTGTCTATACAGGATAGTAAAATTCACTGTTATTAGTTTTCTTTGATGGTGTCAGCCTGATTCCTAAGTATTGAAGCCCATTCTCTGACCATTGAAATGCGCACAGTTCTTTTATATATTGTTTTACTATTTGAGGGTATAGCTATAGGTAATATTACCGATTTATCAACGTTTATTTTATAGTAAGAGACTTTACTATACGCTTCCAATTCATTTAATATCGCCTTAATCGATTGCTCTAACCTTCTCACAGGAAATAATAATATCATCCGCGTACATATTAATTTTATGTGCTTCTTTCCCTACCATGATTCCCGAAATTAATGATGAGTTCCTGATCCTCTCAGCAAGTGGTTCCAAACATAAAGCAAAGATTATTGGAGATGGGGACAACCTTGTCGGGTCCCATTTGTTATATTAAAGACATCCGACATTGTCCTGCAATCCATACTTTTGCTGAGGGGGCCGAATATACTGCAGAAATTGCGACAAGATTGATCCTTCAAAGCCAAACTTTTTCAATACTGCAAAAAGATACCCCCAGTGCACCCTGTCAAAGGCCTTTCTCTGCGTCCAATGACAGGAATGCACTGGGGGAACCAATACTTCCGCTATTTGTACCAGATTTACCATACGTCTAATACCATCTTTGGCTTCCCTATCACGTACAAAACCTACCTGGTCTGGTTTTATCAGAGTAGAAATTATTTGATTTATTCTAGATGCAAGTAGTTTTGTAAAAATCTTCAGATCCCCATTCAACAATGCAATCGGCCTCAGATTCTGGGGTCTGTTTGATGGTTTACCTGTCTTTGGTATAGTAACTATAGTAGCTTCGAGATTACTGCCTGCAATAAAGCCTCTTTCCCTCCAAAGTTCACAGCATCTTACCAAAAAGGGGACTAGTTCCTCCGAGTATTCTCGATAATAACTATTGGGGAACCCGTCTGGACCCGGAGCGCTCCCTTTTCTTGTTTGTTTTTAAATCTTCCCAATTTCTTCTCTCGTTATCGGTGAGTTTAATGTAACAGCTGAGTTTCTGTAATTTTTGGTAAATTACATTCATCTAAATATTTCTTTATTCCCTTCTCTGATGTTGAGGGTGTCCGGATCATCTTTTAAGTTATATAATTTTAGATAATATTTAGCCATCTCCTCTGCAATTTTGATGGTCTTCTACTTACTGTTCATCTTTTTTAATAATATATTCAATCCTAGATTTAATTTCTTTTTTCCGCACCCTCCGGGCTAAAAAGGCTCCCCTTTATCTCCCTCAGCAAAAAAATTTCATCTGTAATTTTCGCATATTATCTGCATGTGTCTGTAACAAACTCTCTCTCAATTTAAATCTAATCTCCTGTATTTCAGCTGATATAGGTATAGTGGAGGCCTCTTTATTACGAACTCTAAAGTGTGTAATCTATTAATCAGTTCTTTTCTATTTTCTCTTTTTTTTACGTTTAAGTATTGCAGCTTGTTGAATACAGACACCCCTTATCACCACTTTATGTGCTAACCATAAACACTCATCATTTATCCTTCATTTCATTTGTATTAAAGTATTCCTTCAAGGCTAATTTTATTTTCCCCGCTACTTCCTCATTTAATAACAAACCTTTCACTCAGACGCCATCTCCTTATCAAGGGATGGGAGTCCGAATGAGAGATTTCCAAAAGATTGGCGCATGATCTGACCATGTTATTAGTCCGATGTCCGCACTCGTGCTGCTTGTCAAGATATTATCATCAACCAAAATTAAGTCTATTCGACTATACGTTCGGTGACGATTTGAAAAAAAACTTTTAAAATCTTTTTCTGACGAGTATATATACCTCCATACATCATGATAGTGATATTCCCAGATTAACTCTTTCATCTCCCCTCGACTCCCTAAACCTCCTTTAGTTGTATCTAGCTCTCTATGCATAGGCAAATTTAAAATCTCCACTATTACCTTATTACCCTGCGCTACTTCTTTTATTTTTTGAAGACACCGTTTAATAAACTTCTTTTGTCCGATATTAGGGGTATATATTGTCGCAACTGTATATAGCACTCCATTCATTCTACAAATCAGAACCAAGAGTCTACCTTCTAAATCTTCACATTTTGAAACTAACTCAAATGTTACTGTATTTTAATCAGGAACATACTCCTGCCTTCTTAACTTTATTATTCGAAAAGAAACTGTGCGGAAAATTTTTATGTTGGAATCTACCATTATCTTTACCCAATAGATGTGTCTCCTGCAGACAAATAATATCTGCCTGAGCTCTCTCAACCTCTTTCCATACCATAGTTCTTTTGCCTGGAGCATTCATACCTCTCACATTTAAAGGACATAATTTTTATCTTAATTTTAAATTAAATTGGGCCACATTTTTTCCCCCAAAATTTGACCCATTTTTATTTATTACTATCAATTTTCTTCCAACTAAGGAAGAGAACGAATTTAAAAAAAAAAAAAAAGAGAAAAAAAAAAAAATTATCATAGCTATGTTTTCTTATACCTTCTAAAAGATAAAAAAAATAATATATAGCAAAGGATGATTTGTACCTGCATGAGGGAAAAAAAAGGAAAAAAAAAAAAAACAAAAAAAAAAAAAAACAAAAAAAAAAACACACAACATTAATCTGAACCAATACATATAACAAACATTATGGCCGATCTCCTGAGCCATAAAAAGGCGCCCTGTTCCTTGGCTACGGGCAGAACATATCTGCCATATCGGGAGCCTAGAGCACAAATACTTGTCTCCAGGAATGTCTATGGAGCTGCCCACGAGGCCTCATTTCTTCCCTCTTAAACTTTCTTCCATTCTGGTCTTATTTTCCTCCCCTTATTATTTTTGCAGGGGCAAAGTCTATCTTCCAAGCAGGTAACTTTCCCTTCCGCATCTTTAGGCGAAATACATGTTACAGTCTTATCTTCATATATAATATGTAATTTTACTGGGTTAAATCCCCACTTATATCTAACATTAGCATCTCTTAGAGCAGTGCAGACATGTGCATAATCCCTTTTGCGTCTAAAGTAGCTGCTGACAAATCTGGAAATACTTTAAGACCTTGAAACTCTTTAGGTAACATTTGGGATTTCCTAATTTGTTGAATAAACGCCTCTTTAATTGGAAAACCAACATCCTAACCAAAATATCTCTCCGGTAGTGCAGCATCTAAGTGTCTCGGTTTTGGAGTCCTATGCACTCTCTCTATTAATATATCCTCAGGTGACCGATCCGGCAGAACAGCAATGAAAAACTTAAATCACGAAGGGCTCCAATTGATGGTCTCTTACATCCTCAGGGATTCCCGGATTCTTATATTCTGTTTTCTAGATCTATCTTCTAAATCATTTAATTTCATATGTACTGTGCCCAGCTCATTCTTTAATGACTTATTTTCATCCACCAATGCATTTATTGTAGATGTATATTCTGCCATCTGGTCCTCTATATATGATGTTCTCTCACCTACTGCATCCAAATCCTTTCTTATTTCATTTAACATATCATACATGTCCTCTCTCAGAGAGGTTCGCACCATGGTAATAAATTCTTCCATATCTCCCCTTGTTAATGGGGCATCCATGGTACCTCTGCTGCTCCCTCTACTCTGATTTCCACTATTGGGAGGGGGACTCACACCACTCCCCCCCCCAGTGCTCCTGCTTGTGATCTTAAATCCTTAAGAGGTGATGCTGGGTGTCACTTTCCCCTTAGCATGTACCTTCTGTCCTGCTGGATAAAAGTCTGGCAGCCGTGGGGGGGATGTATGCTTCCCAGCTTTCCCCCTCGTCATCTTTATACTGAGTGCGGCTATACCGGACTCTGTACTCACAGTTTTTTTTTCCCCTTAAGGGAATCTTGCGGAAAAAAGCCGGTATACTTCCCCAAATGCAACTCCAAATGCAGCACTCCTCCGGTGCCCTCCAGTGCTCACAGCATTTGTTTCCTCAATCTAGGTCCAAATAGCGCCTGTTTTTTCCTCAGTCGCTCCACAGCCCCTGTAAAGTGACAGACCCCGACCGACCACCCCTCACCCCGTCCTCGGGGTCTGCTCCAGTTTGTACCCCCCCACCACGCAAAATAGCCGTGGAATCCCAAAAAAAGGGCCCCCCCCGGGACCCGGGGGAAAAAAGGGGAAGGACAAGGGGAGAGGGAACTCAGGTCCGGTAGGGCCGCCAGACCTGGGGAGCTGCCTCCGCGACTGGGTGGCCCCTCTACGTCGTCTCGTGGTGCTCCTCCCCCCCCCCCCTTGACGCCTTTTAAGCTAACAGTGGAGAGGGGCGGGGCGGAAGGGAGACCTCATAAAACCCAAATGGAATTAAGGGTCCAAGTGCTTTGCTTTTGACGGGCCAAAAGGGGGGAAGATAGAACCCATTGACTGAATTTAAAACTGATTTTACAATTTTTGCCTATAAAAAACCCCAAAGAGGGGAACCCGCTTCGAAAACCCATTGAAAACCCCCATTGTGCATCCCCTGACAGACTCTTAAAGTAACATTTAGGCCTTTTTTGGGCGGGAAATGGGGCCTTAGGGGCCAATAAGTCTTATGGGGACCCAAGGGAATTTAAGGGATCCTGGCTGCATTGATTTTGAAGGCCAAGATGGAAAGTAAAAAGCCATTATTTAAAAATTTAAAACTGCTTTTACTTTTTTACCTAACAAACCCCCAAGAGGGGCCGGCCCCCCGGCCCCATTTAAAAAGGAATGCCTTGAAGATCTTAAAGCAAAAATGAGGAGTTTGGTCTGGGCGGGGTGGGGATTTCGGGTCCAATGAAATTCAGGGGGAACCAAGGGGAGTCCAGGGCGCATTGATTTTGACGGCCCAAAAGGGGTGGAAAGGGTTAAACCCATTGACTGAATTAAAACTATTTTAAACTAATGTTGCCTAACAAAAGTCCCACAGGGGAAGCCAGCATTCGCAGCCATTGAAACCATTGTAAATGCCTTGACAACTTTAAGCTAACAGTGAGACCCTTGGGGTCGGGGCTGGAGGGAAAACCCCCGGGGGAACTAAAGGAAACTCAATGGGACCCAGGTGCATTGATTTTTGACACCCCAAAAGGGTGGTAAGAAGAACCTTGACTGTAATTAAAATGATTTTTACTAATGTATCCTTTAAAAAAAAGCCCCACAGAGGGGAACCCCAATTAGCACCATTGAAAATTTGTGATCCCCTTGAAAACCCTTTGAACTAAGCATGAAGCCGATGGGTGGATGGGGCCCATGGGCCCCATGGAATCTCTATGGGTGACCAATGGGAGTCCATGGCTGCATTGACTTTTGACGGGGAAAAGGGTGGAAGAGAAACCCTTGCCGAATTAAAATGACTTTTACAATTACCTTACAAAAGTCCCACAGATGGGAACCAGCTTCAGCACCTTTTAAACAATTGAAAATGCCTTGACAGCTTTGAAGTAAGCATGAGAGCCTGGAGGGGGGATGGGGACCTCATGAGAGCCCAAAGGGAAGTTTATGGGGACCCAAAGGAATTTTCAAGGAGTCCATGGGCGATTTTGACACCCCAAAGGTGGAAGAGAAAAGCCATTGATTTAATTAAAAACGACTTTTAAAAATGTATCCCTTACAAAAGTCCCCGAGGGAAGCCAGCTTCAGCAGCCTTTTAAAACCCATTGTGCTCCCTTACGACTTTAAGTAAGCATAAAGGTTGGCAGGGGGGGGGGGACCTCATGGGGGGGCCCCAATGGGGGGCCATGGCTGCTTGATTTTGCGGCAAAGGGTGGTAAAGTAAACCCCATTGACTGAATTTTTAAACTGCTTTTACTAATTTCCTATACAAAAGTCCCCAGTGGGAACCAGCTTCAGACCTTTGAAACCTTTGCATCCCCTTGACAGATCTTGAAAAAGAGTGGGCCTTGGGTAGGGTGGGGGGAAACCTCAAAAAGCCCAATTTGGAAAACCAGGCTTTGCTTTTTTTTGCAGGCCAAAGGGGGTAAGGTAACCCCCCCCATTATGAATTTTAAAAACGACTTTTATAATGTAGGTATAAAAAAGTCCCACAGAGGGAACCAGAGTCAGCAAACCTTGAAACCCATTGTGTCCCCTTGACAGCTCTTAACTAAGGGGAAAGCCTTGGTCGGGGGCGGGGGGGGGAGACCTCTGAGAGCCCCAAGGAAAGTCTCAGGGGTGACCCAATGGAATCTAAGGGGAGCCCGGGCTGCATTGACTTTTGACGGCCAAAAAGCGGAAAAAACCCCATTGAAATTAAAACTGATTTTACTAAGTATGCCAACAAAAGCCACGGGGGAACCAGCTGTCACCCATTGAAAACCCCTTGGCATCCCTTGACGCTTTGAAGCAAGGGAGACCCTTGGGGGGGGCTGGAGGGGAAACCCCAAAGGGAAAAACCTAATAAGGGAATCTAAGGGGATCCATGGCTGCATTGATTTTACAGGCCAAAGGGTGGAAGAGTAAAAGCCATTGATGAAATTAAAAACGTTTTTACAATTATCCTATAAAAAGCCCACAGATGGGAAGCCGATTCGCAGCATTGAAAACCCTTGTTCCCCTTGACGACTCTTGAAGCAAGAGTGAAGCTTGGCCCCGGGGTTTGAGGGAGCCTCATGAAGACCTTTTTGGAAACCAAGGATCCAGGCGCATTGACTTTTAAGGGCCCAAAAGGGGGAAAAGGTAGAACCCATTGACGTAATTAAAACTGACTTTTCCCAATGTATGCCTAACAAAATCCCACAATGGGAAGCCAGCATTCGGCTTGTAAACCCATTGTGGCCTTGACAAAATCTTAAGTAAGCAGGGAAGCCTTGGCCCCGGGGGGGGGAGGGGAAACCTCAGAGGACCCAAAAGGGGACCAATGGGGTCCATGGCTGCTTTGCTTTTGACGCCAAGGGCTGGAAAGTAGAAGCCATTACTGAAATTAAAAACTGACTTTTAAATGTATGCCTAAAAAAGTCCCACAGAGGGAAGCCAGCAGTCAGCACCCATTTAAACCCTTTGTGCTCCCTGACAGACTCTTAAAAAGGGGAGAAGCCAGCATGTCGCACCCTTTAAAAACCCCCCATTGTGCATCCCCCTTGACAGTTTTAAAAAGGGGAAAGCAGTGAAAAGGCCTTGGTCAGGGGGGGGGGAAGCCCCTTTTGAGGGCCCCAAGGGGAGTCCGGGGCGGGGGGGGGGGGGGGGGGCCTTTTTTGGATTTTGAACCAAAAGGGGGGTAATTTTTGAAACCCATTAATTTTAAATTTTAAAAAACGATTTTTTACAATGTATCCATACAAAAGCCCCACAATGGGAAGCCAGCTTGTAGCACCATTGAAAAACCCCCTTTTTGCCCCCCCTTTTAAAGATCTTGAAGAAAGTTTGGAGTTGGTCAGGGGGGGGGGGGGGCCCCCTTTTTATAAAGGGGGGGGAAACCCCCCAAAATGGGAGCCCAGGCTCTTTGACTTTTGACAACCAAAGGGCTGGAAAGAGAGAAGCCATTTTTTTAAAATTAAAAAAGACTTTTACTAAGTAGGGCCTATAAAAAATTTCCCCACAGAGGGAAAAGCGCATTTTCAGCAGCCATTGTAAACCCATTGTACATGCCCTTGAAGCTCTTGAAGCTAAACAGTGAGAGCCCTTTGGGCATGGGTGGATGGGGGGAACCTATGAGAGACCAATGGAAGTCTCTATGGGTGACCCAATGAGAAATTTAATAGGATTTCCATGGTGCATTGACTTTTGCAGGCCAAAGGGCGGTAAGAGTAGAAGCCATTGACTGTAATTAAAACTGACTTTTACTAAAGTTCCTATACAAAAGTCCCAAAATGGGAAAGCAAGCATGTCGCAGCCCTTATAAAACCCCTTTTGCATGCCCTTGACAGACTCTTGAAGCAAGCACGGGGCCTTGGGCAACGGGGTGATGGGAGACCTCATGAGAGACCCGAGGAGTCTTATGGGTGACCAATGGGATCTCAATGGGAGTCCCTTGGGTGCATTTTCTTTTTGACAGGCAAAGGGGTGGAAAAAGTTGAAGCCATTGATGTGATTTTTAAAATGACTTTTACTAATGTACCTTACAAAGGGCCCACAATGGGAAGCCAGCATGTCAACCCTTGTAAACCCCTTGTGCAGCCCTTGACAACTCTTTAAGCTAACATGAGAGCCTTGGGTTTGGGGGGATGGGAGACCTCATGAGGACCCAAAGGAAGGGCTCTATGGGGGACCCAAAGGGGAAATTTCAATGGGGAGTCCAGGCTGCATTGGTTTTTTAAGGCCAAAAGGGGGGAAGAGTAGAAGCCATTAACTGTAATTTAAAAATGATTTTTAATGTATGCCTATACAAAAGTCCCAAAAGTGGGAAACCAGCATGTCAGCACCATTGTAAACCCATGTGCATGCCCTTGAAGACTCTTAAGCAAGCAGGGAAGCCTTGGTCAGGGGGGGGATGGGGGACCTCATGAGAGACTGATGGAAGTCTCTATGGGTGAAACCCAAAGGGGAAACTCAAAGGGGTCCCTGGCTGCATTGACTTTTTGACGGCCCAAAGGGGGGTAAGATAGAAGCCCATTGACTGAATTAAAACTGACTTTTATAATGTATCCCATACAAAAGTCCCCCAATGGGAAGCCAGCATGTCAGCAGCATTGTAAACCCATTTGAAGCCCTTTTCCCGACTCTTGAAGTTAAACAGTGAAGCCCCTATGGGGTGGATGGGGGGACCCCCAGAGAGCCCAATGAAAGTTCTATGAAGCCCAAAGGGGGCCTGGCTGCATTGACTTTTGACAGGCAAAAGTGGTAAGAGTAGAAGCCATTGATTTTAAAATTAAAACGACATTTACTAATGTATGCCTATACAAAAGCCCACCCGAGGGAAGCCAGCATGTCAGCAGCCATTTTAAACCATTTTTTGCATGCCCTTTAAGACCTTGAAGCTAAGCAGTGAGAGTTGGTCCGGGCTGGATGGGAGACCCCATGAGCACCCGATGGAAGTTCCCCATGGGTGAACCCAAAGGGAGTCATGGCTGCATTGACTTTTGAAGGGCCAAGGGCTGGGAAAGAAAGCCCTTGACTGTAATTAAAAAAAGCTTTTACTAATGTATGCCCATACAAAAAATCCCCCAGATGGGAAACCAGCAGTCAGGCCATTGTAAATCATTGTCATGCCCTTGGGCGACTCTTGAAGCTAAGCAGTGAGAGCCCTTTGGCAGGGGCTGGATGGGGGCCCCAGAGAAACCCCAATGGGAATTCAAGGGAGTCCCTTTCGCATTAACTTTTGACAGGCCAAAGAGCTGAAGAGTAGAAGCCATTGACTGTAATTTAAAATGACCCTTTTTCTAATGTTGCCCATACAAAAGTCCCACAGAGGGGGAAACCAGCATGTAGCAACCATTGTAAACCCCTTGTGCTTTCCCTTGACGACCTGGAAGCTAAGCAGTGAGAGCCTTGGGCAGGGGTGGTGGGAGACCTCATGAGCGACCCCCTGGAAATCTTTGGGGGACTCAAGGGAGTCCATGGGGGTTTTAACTTTTTACAGGCAAAGGGTGGAAGAGTAGAAGGCATTGACTGTAATTAAAACTGACTTTTACTAATTATGCCTATACAAAAGTCCCACAGATGGGAAGCCAGCATGTCAGCAGCATTGTAAACCCATTGTGCATGCCCTTTACAGACTCTTGAAGCTAAGCAGTGAGAGCCTTGGTCGGGGGCCCTGGATGGGAAAACCTCATGAAAAACCCCCAAGGGGGAATCTCAATGGGAGTCCATGGCCCCTTAACTTTTGGGGGGGCCCAAAAAAGGGGCGGGGAAAGAGTAGAAGCCATTGACTGAAAATTTTAAAAAATGACTTTTATAATGTATCCCCTATAAAAAAGGGCCCCCCACAGGGGGGGAAAGCGGGCATGTCAGAAAGCCTTTGAAAACCCCATTGTGAAATGCCCTTAAACGGGATTGGAAGCTAAGCATTTGAGACCCTTGGTCACGGGCTTGGGATGGGAAAACCCTCATGCGCGCCCCGGATGGAAGTCTTTTAGGGGTTTACTCAATGGGAGCCCAATGGCGGGCTTTGGGAATTTTTGACGGGCCCAAAGGGGGCGGGTTTAAGAGTAGAACCCAAATTGACTGTTTTTTTTAAAATGATTTTACAAAATGTATCCCTATACAAAAGTCCCAAAAAGAGGGGAAAAGCCGCATATGAGCAGCCTTTGGGGTAAACCTATTGTGAAGTTCCCTTAAAGGGACAAATTGAAGTAAGAAAGTGGACCCTTGGTCATGGGATGGATGGGAGACCTCATGAGGGACCTAATGGAAGTCTTAGGGGTTTCCCCAAATTTGGGGGAAATTTTTCAACGGGAGTTCAGGGTGCATTGATTTTTGCCCCCAACCCCAAAAGAGCGGGGAAAAGGAGTAGAAGCCATTTGACTGAAATTTTTAAAACTGTTTTTTACTAATGTATGCCTATAAAAAAGTCCCAAGAGGGAAAATTCCAGCATGTCACCCGCTATTTTTTAAACCATTGTGCATCCCCTTTGGACAGACTCTTAAAAGGCTAAGCAGTAAAGACCCTTTGGTTTAAAGGGCTGGAAAGGGGGGACCTCTGGAAAACCTTTGAGGGAAAGTTTTTTATGGGTGACTAAAAGGGAAATTCTAAATTTGGGGGGGTCCATCCCGTTTGGATTTGGGGGACGGGCCCAAAGGGGCTGGTAAAAAGTAGAAGCCTTTTTTTTGGAAAATTTAAAACTGATTTTTAAACTAATGTATCCCTATACAAAAGCCCCACAGGGGGGAACCCCAGCATGTCAGCACCCAATTTTTAACCCCCATTGGATCCCTTTGACGCCCTTTTAAAGAAAGCGGGTGGGGACCCTTGGGTTTCACGGGCTGGAGGGGAGACCCCCTGAGCGCCCCCGAGGGGAAGTCTCAAAGGGGGTGACTCAAGGGGAAAGTCCAGGGGCGGGCATTGTTTTTGAAGGCCAAGGGGGCTGGTAAGATAGAATTTCTTTGGGACTGAAATTTAAAAACTGACTTTTACTAATGTATGCCTATAAAAAATTTCCCCCCAGAGGGGAAAGCCAGCATATCAGCACCCATTGAAAAAACCTATTGTGAAGGGCCTTGACAGACTTTTAAAGCAAAGGGGTTTTGGGGACCCCCCTTGGTAATGGGCTGGATGGGGGGGAACCTCATGAGACCCCCAAAGGGAAGTCTTTAATGGGTGCCCCAATGGGGGCCATGGCTGATTGACTTTTAAAGGGCCAAAAGGGGCTGGTAAGAGTAGAAGCCATTGACGAAATTTTATAACTAAATTTTCTAATGTATGCCTATACAAAAGTCCCACAGTTTGGAAACCAGTTTGTCACCCAGCCATTGAAAACCCCAAATTGTGCTTTGCCCTTGACAGACTTTTTGAAGCTAAGAAAGTGAGGCCTTGGTCAGGGCTGGAGGGGGAAGACCTCATGAGCGACCGATGGAAGTCTCTTTGGGTGACTCAAGGGGGGATTTCCATGGCTGCATTGATTTTGGGGACGGGCCCAAACCGGGGGGGTAAGAGTAGAACCCTTTTGACGAAATTTTAAAACTAAATTTTTACTAATTTATCCCTATACAAAAGTCCCAGATGGGAAAGGCCAAAATGTCAGCACCCCTTTTGAAAACCCCATTGTGCTTTTCCCCTTGGGACAGCCTCTTAAAAACCCTAAGCAGTGGGGACCCCTGGTCAGGGGCGGGAAAGGGGAGCCCTAAAGAGGGGCCCCAAGGGGAAATTCCCAATGGGGGGTCCATGGTTTGCATTGACTTTTTTGACAGGCCCAAAGAGCGGGTTTAAGGGTAAAAAACCCATTAAAACCTTGAAATTTTTAAAACTAAATTTTTTCAAAATGTATCCCTATACAAAAGTCCCAAAGATGGGAAGCCGGGTATGTCAGCAGCCATTGAAAACCCAAATTGTGCATCCCCTTTGACGACCCCTTAAAGCTAAGCAGTGAGGGGGCCTTGGGTCAGGGGCTGGAGGGGGAGCCCTCATGAGCGCCCCGGGAGGGAAAAGTCTCTAAGGGGTTTGATCAAGGGGAGTTCGGGGCTCCCATTGCTTTTAAAGGGCCCCAAGGGCTGGTAAGAGTAAAAAACCCCCAATTTTTGACGGGAAATTTAAAAACTGATTTTTTTATAATGTATGCCTTTTCAAAAAGCCCCAAAAGGAGGGGGGAACCCGATATCAGAAGCCTTTGAAAAACTATTGTGAATGCCCTTGACAAAATTATTAAGTAAGCTTTTGAGAGCCTTGGCATGGGCTGGATGGGAGACCTCATGAGGGGACCTGAGGGAAAAGTCTTATGGGTGACTAAATGGGGAATCTAAATGGGGGGGTCCATGGCTGCTTTTGAGTTTGAGGGTAAAGGGCGGGAAAGAGTAGAACCCCTTTGGGACTGTAAAAAAAATGCTTTTATTTAATGTATGCCTTTACAAAATTTTTCCCACAGAGGGGGAAACCCAAAAGCCTGTCGGGCAGCCTTGGTAAACCCTTTGGTGAATCCCTTTAAACAGACTCTTAAAGGTAAGCATTTGAAAAACCTTGGTCGGGGCGGGATGGGGGGACCTAAATGAGAGCCCCAAGGGGAAAGTCCATGGCTGAAATTTGACTTTTGACGGGCCCAAAAAGGGCTGGTAAGAGTAAAAGCTTTGGGACTGAAAATTAAAAAACCTGTTTTTTACTAATGAAATGCCTATTACAAAAGCCCCAAACAGAGGGGGAAGCCGCATGTCAGCAGCCATTGTAAACCCATTGTCCCATCCCCTTGACAAAACTTTAAAAGCAAAGGGCGGGTGAGAGCCTTTTTTGGTCATGGGTGGATGGGAAAACCTCTGAGAGACCCAATGGAAGTCTCTAGGGGTTTCCCCAATGAAATTTAAAATAGGAGCCCATGGTTTTGCATTGATTTTTGACGGGCCAAAGGGTTTTGGTAAGAGTAAAAAGGCCATTGACTGAAAATTAAAAAACTGACTTTTACTAATGTATCCCTTTTTTAAAAAAAGCCCCAAAAGAGGGGGGAAGAAGATGTCGGGCAGCATTAAAAAACCCATTTTTCCCATGCCCTTGACAGACTTTTTGAACCCAAGCACGGGGGAGCTTGGTCACGGGCTGGATGGGAAAACCTCATGAGGGGGGACCGGAGGGGAAGTCTCTATGGGTGACTAAAATTGGGACTCTCAATGGGGTTCCTTTGGTGCATTGACTTTTAAACGGGAAAAAAGGGGGGGGCCCTGGTAAGATTTTGGAACCCTTTGGGGACTGTGATTAAAATGACTTTTTCAAATTTTTATCCCAAATAAAAAAAGCCCCCACAAAATGGGAAGCCCAGTTTGGTCGCACCCTTTTGAAAAACCCATTTTTGCATCCCCTTTGGGACAGACTTTTGAAGCAAAGCAGTGAGAGCTTGGCCCAGGGGGGGAAATGGGGGGGCCCTCATGAGAGCCCCAATGGAAGTCTCTAGGGGTCCCCCAAAAGGGGGAATTTCAATGGGGGTCCAGGGGCCTGCATTGGTTTTGACAGGCCCAAAGGGGGCTGGTAAGAGTAAAAGCCTTAACTGAAAATTAAAAACGGGACTTTTACTAATGTATGCCTATACAAAAGCCCCACAGAGGGAATCCAGAGGTAAGCAGCCATTAAAAAAACCCATTTTTCCCAGGGCCTTTGGGCCCAGACTCTTGAAGAAAAGCAGGGAGAGCCTTGGTAAAGGGGCTGGAGGGGGAGACCTCATGAGGGGACCTGATGGAAGTCTCTAGGGGGAACCCCAAGGGGAAATCTAAGGGGAGTCCATGGTTTCCCCTTTTGATTTTTGGGGGGACCGGGCCCAAAAGGGCTGGAAAGGATTGGAAGAAATTGACTGAAATTTAAAAAACTGATTTTTTTAAAGGGTAGGGCCTATAAAAAGTCCACAAAAGGGGAAAGGCCGGGGCCATGCCCCCACCCCATTGTAAACCCATTTGGAAGGGCCCTTGCCAGACCCCTTGAATTTTTAAGCATGGGCCCCTTCTTTCATGGGGGGGGGAGGGACCTCATGGGAGGCCCCAATAAAAGTCTTATGAATGACCCAATGGGAGTCCAGGGCCCTCCCATTGATTTTGACAGGCCAAAAAAGCGGGTTTAAAAATTTAAAAACCCCATTGATTGAAAATTAAAACGGGACATTTTACTAATTATGCCTTATAAAAAGCCCCACAGAGGGGAAGCCGCAGGGTCAGCGCCATTGAAAACCCCATTGTGCATCCCCAATTTGACAGACTTTGAAGCTAAGCAGTGAGACCCTTTGGCAGGGGCTGGTTTGGGAACCTCAGGGAGCGCCCCGAGGGAAAGGGTCTTATGGGTGACTCAATGGGGTCCAGGGGCTGCATTGATTTTTGGGAAAAGGCCCAAACGGGCTGGTAAGAGTAGAACCCCCATTAAATAAAAATTTAAAAACTGATTTTTTAAAATGTATCCCCTATACAAAAGCCCCACAGAGGGGAACCCAGCTTTGCCCGCACCCAATTTTTTGTAAACCCATTGGGGAGGGCCCTTGACGGGACTCTTAAAGCTAAGCAGTGAGACCCCCTTGGTCGGGGGGCTGGATGGGAGCCCCTTTTGAAAAAACCCCAATGGGAATCTCAATGGGAGCCCAATGCTGCTTTAAAATTTTTGACGGGGGCCAAAAAAGAGCTGGAAAGAGTAAAAAAAAGCCATTGACTTTTAATTAAAACTGTTTTTTTACTAATGTATCCTATAAAAAAGTCCCAAAAGATGGGAAGCCAGCATGTCAGCACCCAAATTGAAAAACCCCAAATTGTGCTTTGCCTTTGACAGACTCTGGAAGCTAAGCATTTGAGGGCCTTGGGTCAGGGGCTGGATGGGAAAACCTCATGACCCGCCCCCGATGGAAGTCTCTTTGGGGACTAAAAGGGGAAAGTAAAGGGCGGGCTTTGGGTTTTTTAAAAGGCCCAAAAGGGCTGGGTAAGAGTAAAAAACCCCTTGACTTTTAATTTAAAAACTGACTTTTACTAATGTAGCCTATAAAAAAAGTCCCACAGTTGGGAAACCCCAAGGCATTGAGAAACCCCCATTGAAAAACCTATTTTTGAATCCCCTTGACAGACAAAAAATTAAAAGCAAAAGCAGTGAGAGCCGGGTTAAAATTGGGGATGGTTTGGGAGACCTATGAGGACCTAATGGAAGTCTCTATGGTGCCCCAAAGGGGAATTTCAAGGGGGAGTTCATGGCTGCTTTGCCCTTTTGACGGCCAAAAGAGTGGTAAGGGGTAAAAAGAAGGGAATGAAATTTAAAAAAACTGATTTTTTCCTAATGTATCCCTTTACAAAAGTCCCCCACAGAGGGAAAAAGGCCAGCATGTCAGCAGCAAAGGGTAAACCCCAATTGTGAATGCCCTTGACGGGATTTTCTTGAAGCAAAAAGCAGTGAGGCCTTGGTACGGGGGGAAAGGGAGACCTCATGGGGAGACCTGGGGAAAGTCTTTTGGGGTTTGTTTAAAATGGGAATCCCCAAAGGGGGTCCACCCCCTGCATTGATTTTTGGACAGGTAAAGGGTGGAAAGGTTTAAGAACCCCATTGCTTTTAATTTTAAACTGGACTTTTATAATGTATGCCTATAAAAAATTTTCCCACAGAGGGGAAACCCAGCATGTCAGCAGCCATTGAAAACCCCATTGTGCCTGCCCTTGACAGATCTTGAAGGTAAGCAGTGAGACCCTTGGTTTTCGGGGGCGGGAGGGGGAGCTCATGAGGGGGCCCCAAAGGGGAAAGCCCAGGGGCTGCATTGATTTTTTGCGGGCCCAAAAAGGGCTGGAAAAGAGTAAAGCCATTGACTTTTAATTAAAACTGATTTTTACTAATTTTGCCTATACAAAAAGTTTCCAAGAGGGGAAAAGCCTTTCATTTTCAGCACCCATTGTAAACCCTTGGGTGCATCCCCTTGACGGGACTCTTAAAAGCAAAGCGGGTGGAGAGCCTTTGGTTTTAAGGGGCCTGGAGGGGAAAGGACCTCATGAGAGACCCAAATGGAAGTCTCTAGGGGTTTAAACCCCCAAGGGGAATTTCAATGGGAAGTCCATGGCTGCTTGACTTTTGACGGGCCCAAAAAGGGCGGGGGTAAGAGTAGAACCCAATTGACTGAAAATTAAAACTGACTTTTACTAATGTATGCCTATAAAAAAAGCCCCAAAAGGGAGGGTTTAAAAGCCGGGCCATGTCGCAGCCATTTTTAAACCCATTGTTTGCCCTTGACGACTCTTAAAGCTAAGGGGGGAGACCCTTTGTAAGGGGCCCCTGGATGGGAGATTCATGAGAGACCTGAGGGAAAAGTCTCTATGGGTAAAACCCCAAGGGGAAAATCTCAATGGGAGCCATGTTTGCATTGATTTTGACGGCCAAAGGGTTTGGAAAAGGTAAAAAGCCTTTGGGCTGAAATTTTAAAACTGACTTTTACAAATTGTATCCCTATACAAAAGTCCCACAGAGGGGAAACCCAGATGTCAGAGAAACATTGAAAACCCTTGTGCATGCCCTTGACAGACTTTTTGAAGCTAAGAGTGAGAGCATTGGTCGGGGCGGGAATGGGGAGACCAATAGGAATCTAAAAGGGGAAGCCCATGGTGAAATTGATTTTTTAAACAGGCCAAAGGGTGGTAAGAGAAAGAAGCCATTGACTGTAATTAAAATGATTTTATTTAATGTAGGGCCAAATAAAAAAAAGTCCCACAGAGGGGAAAGTCAGAGGGTCACCCACCCAATTTTTAAACCCCATTGTGAGGGCCCTTGACAAAACTCTTGAACTAAGGTGAGAGGTTTGGTCATGGGTGGATGGGAGGACCTCTTTGAGAGACCAAGGGAAAAAGTCTCAAATGGGGGGGGGAACCCAATTTGGGAATTTCAAGGGGAAAGTCCAGGGGCCCTTTGCATTGATTTTTGGGGCCCGGCCAAAGAGAGGGTTTAAGATTTAAGAACCCCTTTTGAACTGTAATTAAAATAAATTTTACAAATGTATGCCTCTAAAAAAAGGTCCCCCCAGATGGAAAGTCGCATGTCAAAACCCCATTTTTTTAAACCCCCTTTTGGGGGCTTTCCCTTTTGACAGACTTTTGAAGCAAAAGGGGGGAGACCCTTGGTCAGGGGCTGGATGGGAGGACCTAAAGAGAGCCCTGATGGAAGTCTTTTATGGGTGATAAAATAGGAGTCCATGGTGCATTGACTTTTAAAAGGGCCCAAAGGAGTTTGGTAGAGTAGAAGCCTTTGGGACTGAAATTTTAAAAACGGGATTTTTACAAATTGTATGCCTATACAAAACCCCCAACAGAGGGGAAAGCCACATGCCCAGCAGCCATTGTAAAACCCCTTTGTGCATCCCCTTGACAAAACTTTTGAAGCTAAAGCAGTGAACCCTTTTGGTCACGGGCTGGATGGGAGCCTCATGAGCAACCGAGGGAAAAGTTTTTTGGGTGACCCCAAGGGGAAAGTCCATGGTTTTGTTTTGGGAATTTTCACGGGCCCAAGGGCTGGGTAAGAGTAGGGGGCCCATTGACTGAAATTTAAAAACCCTGTTTTATAATGTATGCCTATACAAAAGTCCCACAGATGGGAAGCCAGATGTCGGGAAAGGCCTTTTGAAAAACCCAATTTGAGCAGGGCCCTTGAAAGACTCTTGAAGCTAAGCAGTGAAAAAGCCTTGGGCCCAGGGGCTTGGATGGGAAAACCTCTTTGGGGAGACCAAGGGGAAATTCAAGGGGGGGGTCCATGGCGGGCATTGATTTTTGGGACGGGCCCAAAAGAGCGGGTTTTAAAAGTAAAAAAAAACCTTGACTGAAATTTAAAAAACTGATTTTTAAACAAAATGTAGGGCCTATAAAAATTTCCCACGGGATGGGAGCCACCCAGGGTCAGCACCCCCAATTGAAAACCCCATTGTGCATGCCCTTGACGACTTTGAACTAAGCAGTGAGAGGCCTTGGGCACGGGCTGGGTTTGGGAGATTTCTTTGAGCGGCCCGATGGAAGTTCTAGGGGGTTAAACCTCAATGGGAGTCAGGGCTGCATTGTCTTTTGCGGCCCAACGGGGGGAAAGAGTAAAAAGTCATTGGACTTTTTTTTAAAAACTGACTTTTTACTAATGTATGCCTATAAAAAAAGTCCCAAAGATGGGAAGCCAGCATTTCAGCACCCATTGAAAACCCCTATTGTAAATTTCCCTTGACGGGGCCCTATTAAAGCTAAGCAGTGGGGGGCCTTGGTCATGGGGGGTTGGGGGGCCCTCTTTGAGAGCCCCAAAATGGAAGTCTCTAGGGGTTGCCCCAAAATGGGCTTTTAAAATGGGGGCCAGGGGCTGCATTGACTTTTGACGGCCCAAAAGGCTGGAAAGATTTAGAACCCATTGACTGAAATTTTAAAAACTGACTTTTACTAATGTATGCCTATACAAAAGTCCCACAAAAGGGGAAAGTCAAAAAATGTCAGCACCCATTGAAAAACCCTTTGTGCATCCCCTTGACAGACTTTGAAGTAAGCGGGGGGAAGAGTTTGGTCGGGGGGCTGGGATGGGGAGACCTCAGGGAAAAGAACCTGAGGGGAAAGTCTTATGGGTGATCAATAGGAAGTCCAGGGCTGCATTGACTTTTGACAGGCCAAAAGAGCTGGAAAGGGAGTAGAAGCCTTTTGATGTTTTAAAAGGGTTTTACTAATGTAGGGCCTATACAAAAGCCCCAACAGAGGGAAAAAGCCAGCATGTCAGACCCATTGTAAACCCATTGTGCATCCCCTTGGGAAAACTCTTAAAGCTAAGCGGGTGAGAGCCTTGGCAGGGGCCCCTGGTTGGGGGGGCCTCTTTAAAGAAACCCCAAATGGAAGTCTCTTTTGGGTGACTCAAGGGGAAGTCCAAATGGCTGTATTAAACTTTTGACGGGGCCCCAACGGGCTGGAAAGGAGTAGGGGCCATTGACTGAAATTTTAAAACTGACTTTTACAAATTGAAGGGCCTTTATACAAAATTTCCCAAAGGTTGGGAACCCACCCATGTAAAAAAAGCCATTGTAAACCCTTTGGGGCTGCCCTTAAAGGGACTTTTGAAGCTAAGCAGTGAGACCCTTTGGGTGGGGGGCGGGGATGGGGGGGCCCTAATGAGAGCCCCAATGGAAATCTAAATGGGATTTCCATGGTTTGCATCGAGTTTTGACGGGGCCAAAGGAGTGGTGGGAGTAGAAGCCTTTTGGACTGTAATTAAAAACGGGATTTTTAAACTAATGTTTTGCCTATAAAAAAAGGTTCCCACAGTTTGGGAACCCAGCATGTCAGCACCCATTTTTAAACCCCATTGTGCATCCCCTTGACAGACTCTTGAAGCTAAGCAGTGGGGACCCTTGGTCCCCGGGTTGGGGAGGGGAGCCCTCATGAGCGACCCGAGGGAATTTTCTCTATGGGTGACCCCAATGGGGGGGTCCAGGGCTGCATTGATTTTTGGGAAGGTAAAAGGCGGGTTTAAGAGGGGGGAACCCTTTGCTGAAATTTTAAAACCCTGACTTTTATAATGTATCCCTTAAAAAAGTTCCCCGGGATGGGAACCCAAAAGGCATGTCAGCACCCCTTTGAAAAACCATTGTCCATCCCCTTAAAGCTCTTAAAGGTAAGCGTGAGACCCTTTGGCCCATGGTGGAGGGGAGACCTGGGTGGGGGCCCCCAAGGGGGAATTTCAATGGGATTTCCAGGGCCCTGCATTGACTTTTAAAAGGGGCCCAAAGGGCTGGAAAGGATTTAAAAAGCCTTTGGGAACTTTAATTAAAATGATTTTCCCCCTAATGTATCCCTTTTACAAAATTCCCAAAGAGGGAAGCCGCATGTCAGCAGCCTTTTGAAAACCCCAATTGTGCTTTTGCCCCTTGACGGGTCTTGAAGCAAAGGGGGAAAGACCCTTTGGTCAGGGGCTGGATGGGAGCCCTTATGAGAAAACCCGGGAGGGAAAAATTTCTCTATGGGTACCCTCAAGGGGAAAGCCCATGGCGGCATTGACTTTTGCCCGGGCCAAAGGGCTGGAAAGAGTGGGAAAGCCATTGACTGAAATTTTAAAAAATTTGATTTTTATAATGTATCCCTATACAAAAGTCCCACAGATGGGAAGCCAGATGCAGCGGGCCATTGAAAAACCCATTGTGCATGCCCTTGACGGACTCTTAAAACCCTAAGCAGTGAGACCCTTGGCCCTGGGCTGGTTTGGGGACCTCATGGGGAAAACCCAATGGAAGTCTTAGGGGTGCCCCAAGGGGGGAATTTTCAATGGGGGTCCATGGCTGCATTGATTTTTGGGCCCAGGCCCAAAAGGGCGGGTTTTAAAGAGTAAAAGCCAATTACTGAAATTTTAAAACCCTGACTTTTATAATTTTAACCCTTAACAAAAATTTCCCACAGAGGGGGAAAATCCGGGCATGTCAGCACCCATTGAAACCCCCAAAATTGGGGTTTGCCCTTACAGACCCCTTGAAGGTAACCAGGGAGACCCTTGGGTTGGGGGCTGGAGGGAGAGACCTGATGGAATTCTTATGGGTGAAAAAAAATGGGGTCCATGGGCTGCATTGTTTTTGAAAAGGCCCAAAAAGGGGGGTGGGGAGTAGAAGCCATTGACTGAAATTTAAAAAACTAAATTTTACTAATGTATGCCTATAAAAAAATTTCCCACAGAGGGGGAACCCAGCATGTCAGAGCCATTTTTAAAACCCTTTGGGTGCATCCCCTTGCAGATCTTAAAGGGCTAAGCAGTGGGGAGCTTTGGTTTCAGGGGTGGATGGGGGGCCCTCATGGGGAGACTTAATAGGAATCTCAAGGGGAAAGCCCCAGGGCGCTTTTGATTTTTTGACGGGCAAAAAAGTGGAAAAAGAGTAAAAGCCATTGACTGAAATTTAAAAGGGAATTTTACTAATGTATGCCTAAAAAAAAAGCCCCCAGATGGGAACCAGCATGTCGGGCAACCCCATTGAAAACCCCATTGTGAAATCCCCTTGACAGACTCTTAAAGCTAACCCAGTGGGGAGCCTTGGTCACGGGCTGGATGGGGCCCTCATGAGCGCCCCGATGGAAGCCCTCAAATGGGTAAACCCCAAATGGGAGTCCAGGGGCTGCATTGTTTGGGGGACGGGGCCATCGGGTGGTAAGAGTAAAAAAGCCTTTTGACTGAAAAATTTAAAACCCTGACTTTTACAAAATGTATGCCTATAAAAAAGCCCCACAGATGGGAACCCCAAGCAGCCCAGAAACCCCATTAAAAAAACCCTTTGTGCATCCCCTTGACGGGGACCCCTTAAAGGGCAAGCGGGTGAGACCCCTTTTTTTTTTAAAAAAAAAAAGGGGCGGGGATGGGAGACCTCATGGCCCCCCCAATGGGAGCCCATGGCTGCATTGGACTTTTGACGGGCCAAAAGGGCGGGGAAAGGAGTAAAAAGGGCCATTGACTGAAATTTAAAACTGCCTTTACAAAATGTATGCCTATACAAAATTTCCCAACAGTTTTGGGAAGCCAGCATGTAAAGCAGCCTTTTTAAACCCAGGGGTGCATGCCCTTTGGACAGACTTTGGGGAAGCAAAAGCGGTGAGAGCCTTGGTCAGGGGGCCGGGAAATGGGGCCTCTTTGTGAGCCCCCCCAATGGGGGGGTCTCTATGGGTGCCCCAAGGGGAAATTTTCAAGGGGAGTCCATGGTTTTGCTTTGGGCCCTTTTTGACGGCCCAAAAGGGTGGAAAGAGTGGGAAAGCCATTTAAATTTTAAATTTTAAAACTGACTTTTACTAATGAAAGCCTATAAAAAATGCCCCAAAAAGGATGGGAAGCCAGCAGGGCCCAGCAGCCATTGTAACCCATTGTGCATGCCCTTGCCCAGACTTTTTAAAAGGCAAAAAGGCGGGAGACCCTTTGGGTTTCAGGGGCCCGGGAAATGGGGGGGACCTCATGAGGGAAACCTTGGAAGTCCCCCTTTTGGGGGGATTTCCAAGGGAAAAATTTCTAAAAGGGGGGGGAAGGGGGGAAGCCCAAAGGCTCCCATTGACTTTTGACGGGCCCAAAAGGGGCTGGTAAGAGTAAAAAGCCTTTGGGCCCTGAAATTTTAAAAACGGGACTTTTACTAAGGGTTATGCCTAAAACAAAGTACCCCAGAGGGGAAAAAGCCAGCAGGCAGCAGCCATTGAAAAACCCATTGGCATCCCCCTTGACGATCTTGAAGCTAAGCAGTGAGACCCTTGGTCAGGGGCTGGAGGGGGGACCTAGGGAAGAAGACCCAATTGGAATTTCTTATGGGGGCCCAAAAGGGAAATTTTCAAGGGGGAGTCCAGGGGTTTCCCATTGACTTTTGACGGGGCCCAAAGGTGGAAAGAGTAGAAGCCATTGACGAAATTTAAAAACTGATTTTTCCCTAATGTATGCCTATACAAAGGGTCCACGAGGGGGAACCCGCATGTCAGCGCCATTGAAAACCCCATTGTCCCCATCCCCTTTGGACAGACTTTTTGGGAAGGAAAGCAGGGAGACCCTTTGGTTAGGGGTAGTTGAGGGACCTGAGGGAAAGTCCTATGGGTGATCAATGGATTTCCATGGCGGGCATTGATTTTTGCCCGGGAAAAAGGGCGGGTTTAAGGGGTAAAACCCATTGACTGAAATTTAAAAAATGCCCTTTTATAATGAGGGCCTATACAAAGCCCAAACGGGATGGGAAGCCACCCATGTCAGCAGCCTTTGGGAAAAACCCCATTGTGCGGGCCCCTTTGACGGGACTTTTGAAGCTAAGCAGTGAAAAGCATTGGTCAGGGGCCCTGGATGGGGGGGCCCCAAATGAGAGATTTAAATAGGAATCTCAAGGGGAGCCTTTGGGCTGCATTACCTTTTGACAGGCCAAAGGGCTGGAAAAGATTTGAAGCCATTGACTGAAAATTAAAAACTGACTTTTTTACTAATGTATCCCAAAAACAAAAGCCCCACAGTTGGGAACCCAAGCTTGTCAGAAACCCATTTTTTAAAACCATTGTGCATCCCTTTGAAGACATTGAAGCTAAGCAGTGGGGAGCCTTGGTCAGGGGCCCTGGAGGGGAGCCCTCATGGAGCCCCAATTTGGAAAGTCTTAGGGGTGCCCCAAATGGGAATTTAATTTGGGGGGTCCATGGCTGCATTGTTTTTTGACGGGCCCCAAAGAGTGGGTTTAAGATTAGAAGCCCATTGACTTTTAATTAAAACTGATTTTTTACTAATGTATGCCTATAAAAAAAGGTCCCACAGATGGGAAGCCGATGTCAGCAGCTATTTAAAACCCATTGTGCATGCCCTTGACAGACTCTTGAAGCAAAGCAGTGAGGGCTTGGTCGGGGGGCTGGAGGGGAAAACCTCATGGAGAACAAAGGGGGAATCTCAATGGGAGTCCATGGCTGCATTAAATTTTGCGGGGCCAAAGGCTAAAAAAGAGTAGAACCCCATTGACTGTAATTAAAACTGCCCTTTTTAAAAAATGTAGGGCCTATACAAAAGTCCCACGAGGGGGGAAACCCCGCTTTGTAGCACCCATTTTTAAAAACCCTTGTGATCCCCTTTAAACGGGGACTCTTAAAGAAAGCAGTGGGGGCCTTTGGTCAGGGGTCTGGATGGGGGGAACCTAATGAGCGACCCGATGGAAGTCTCTATGGGGGGGAAACTCAATGGGGGGGCCCCAAAGGCTGCATTGATTTTTTGACGGGCCCATGGGGGCTGGAAAGGGAGTAAAAACCCAATTGCCTGAAATTTTAAAAACTGCTTTTACTAATGTTCCCTATAAAAAAGGCCCCACAGAGGGGGAACCCCGCAGGGTCAGCACCCATTGAAAAAAACCCATTGTGCATTTCCTTGACAGACTCTTGAAGGCAAGCAGTGAGACCCTTTTGGTAGGGGCTGGTTTGGGGGGACCTCATGAGGGGCCCCAAGGGGAAAGGTCCATGGCTGCATTGACTTTTAAAAGGGCCAAGGGGGGGCGGGGAAAGGGATTTAGGAAAGCCATTGACTGAAAATTAAAACTGCCCCTTTACAAATTTGTATGCCTTTTAAAAAAGTCCCACGATGGGAAGCCACCCATGTCCAGCAGCCATTGAAAAAACCCCAGTGTGCATGCCCTTAAACGGGACTCTTAAAGGGCTAAGAAAGTGAGAGCCTTGGTCATGGGTTGGGAAGGGAGCCCTCATAAAGGGGACCCGGGGGAAGTCTCTATGGGTGCCCAATAGGAATTTCCCCAATGGGAGCCAAAAACTGCATTTTTTTTTGAACGGCCCAAAACAGCGGGTTTAAGGGAGTAAAAGGGGCCATTGACTGAAAATTAAAACTAAATTTTTATAATGTTTGCCTATAAAAAAAGTCCCACAGAGGGGGAAGGGCCGGGCATTTTCAGCAGCCTTTTGAAAACCCCATTGTGCATCCCCTTAAACGGGACTTTTTGGAACCCTAAGCTGGGAGCCCCCTTGGTCAGGGGTGGAGGGGAAGACCTCAGGGAGAGCCCTGAGGGAAGTCTTCATGGGTGACTCAATGGGAATTCAATGGGATTCCAGGGCTGCATTGATTTTTTGACAGGCCAAAGGGCTGGAAAAGAGTAGAACCCATTGACTGAAATTTAAAAACTAAACTTTTACTAAGTATGCCAAATAAAAAAAAGTCCCACGGGATGGGAAGCCAGATGCCCAGCACCCAATTGTAAACCCATTGTGCAGGGCCCCTTGACGGGACTCTTGAAGCTAAGCAGGGGAGAGCATTGGTAGGGGCTTGATGGGAGACCCCCTGAGAGCCCCTAAAAGGAATCTCAATGGGGGGGTCCAGGGCTGCATTGACTTTTCACAGGCAAAGAGCGGGAAAGAGTAGAAGCCATTGACTGTAATTAAAACTGACTTTTACCAAGGGTTATGCCTTTTAAAAAAGCCCCACAGAGGGGAAGCCAGCATGTCCAGAAACCCATTTTTTTTAAACCCTTTTTTGAAATGCCATTACAGACTTTTAAAACCCTAAGCGGGTGTTTAGCCTTGGGGCCGGGGGGCTGGATGGGAGCCCCTCATGGGGCGCCCCCGATGGGAATTTCCTTCTATGGGGGGACTCAATGGGAGTCCAGGGCCCCGCTTTGGGATTTTTGACGGGCCCAACGGGGCCTCCGGTTTAAGAGTAGAAGCCATTGACTGAAATTTTAAAAAAACTGATTTTTTCTAAGGGTAGGGCCTATAAAAAAGCCCCACAGAGGGGAACCCGGGCATGTCAGTAGTTTTGTAAACCCATTGTGCATCCCCCTTGGGAAAGACTTTTGAAGCTAAGAAAGTGAGAGCCTTGGTCGGGGTGGATGGGGGGACCCCCTTGGAGCCCCCAAGGGGGAAATTTCCCCAAGGGGGTTTTCCTTGGCTGCATTCCCTTTTGACACCCCCAAAGAGCGGGGTAAGAGTAGAAAGCCATTGCTGAAATTCAAAACTGACTTTTACTAATGTATGCCTTTTACAAATGTACCACAGATGGGAAGCCAGTTTGTAAGCGGCATTGAAAAAACCCATTGTGCACCCCCCTTGACAGATTTCTTGAAGTTTAAAGCAGTGGGGGCCCTTTTTTTCGCCCACGGGGCGGGAAATTGGGAGACCCAAAGGGCGACCTGATGGAAGTCTCAAAGGGTGCCCTAAAAATGGGGTTTCCAGGGCTGCTTTTACTTTTGACAGGTCAAAAGGGTGGTAAGAGTAAAACCCCATTGACTGAAATTTTTAAAACGGGACTTTTATAAGGGTTATGCCTATAAAAAAGCCCCCACGAGGGGGAAGCCAGCTTTGCCAGAAAGCCATTGAAAAAACCCTTTGGGTGCATGCCCTTGACAGACTCTTGAAGGTAAGCAGTGGGGGACCCTTTGGGTTTCGGGGGCTGGAGGGGAGGCCTCAGAGAAAACCCAAAATGGGGGGTCCAGGGCCCTTGCTTTGATTTTTGGGACAGGGCCAAAAAGGGGGGTTTAAAGGTAAAAGGCCATTAAATGAAATTTTTTAAAAAGGGGGACTTTTACAAATTGTTTTCCCTATAAAAAGGGGCCCCAAAAGTTTGGGGAACCCAAAGCATTCCCCAGCGGCCCATTTTTAAACCCCATTGTGCATGCCCTTTGACGGGATCTTGAAAGCTAAGCAGGGGGGAGCCTTGGTCAGGGGCTGGGGGGAGACCTCATAAAGAGACCAATGGAAGTCTTATGGGTGCCCCAAGGGGGAATTTAAAATTGGGAGTCCATAAACTGCTTTTTATTTTTTTGACGGGCCCCAAGGGGCTGGTAAGATAGGGGGCCTTTGGGACTTTTAATTTAAAAACTGACTTTTATTTAATGTAGCCTATAAAAAGCCCCACAGAGGGGGAAGCCGGGCAGGGTCAGCACCCAAATTGGGAAAACCCATTGTGAATGCCCTTGACAGAATCTTGAAGCTAAGCGGGTTGGGCCCCTTGGCCCATGGGCTGGAGGGGAGCCCTCATGAGGGCCCCCAATGAAATTTTCCCTAGGGGTGCCCCAATGGGATTTAAATGGCTGAAAGGGATTTTTGACGGGCCCAAAGAGCGGGTTTAAGGTAAAAAGCCATTGACTGAAATTTTAAAAACGGGACTTTTACTAATGTATGCCTATAAAAAAGGGTTCCCACAGAGGGGGAAGCCACCCTGTCAGCAGCATTGAAAAACCCATTGTCTTTTCCCCCCTTGAAGACTCTGAAGGCTAAGCGTGAGACCCTTGGTCACGGGCTGGATGGGGGGGGCCCTCATGAGCGACCGATAAAAGTCTCTATGGGGGGACTAAATGGGGGGGGTCCATGGCTGCTTTGGGACTTTGCCCAGGGGCCCAAAGGGGAGCTGGGAAGAGTAAAAACCCATTGACTGAAATTTAAAAACTGACTTTTACTAAGGGTATGCCTATACAAAAGCCCCAAGAGGGGGAAGCCAGCTTTGTCAGCAGCCATTGAAAACCCCAATTGTGATGCCCTTGCCAGTTCTTGAAGTAAGCAGTGAGACCCTTGGTAAATGGGGGTTGGGAAAACCTCTTTGAGAGACCCAATGGAAGTCTCTAGGGGTTTGCCCCCAATTTGGGAAAATTCAATGGGAGTCCTTTGGCTGCATTGATTTTTGACGGGCCCCCCAAAACAGGGGAAAGAGTAAAACCCCTTTTGACTGAAAAATTAAAATGACTTTTTATTTAAATTTTAGGGCCTAAAAAAAAAGTCCCCACAGATGGGAACCCGGGCATGTCACACCCATTGAAAACCCCTTTTGGGGCTTTCCCCTTGCCCAAAACTTTTAAAGGGCAAAAAGCGGGGAGACCCTTGGTCGGGGGCCTGGATGGGAGCCCTTTCATGAGAGGCCCTGATGGAAGTCTCTATGGGGGACTCAAGGGGAAAATTCAAGGGGGGTCCAGGGGCTGCTTTGGGACTTTGACGGGCCCAAAGGGTGGAAAAGGTAAAAAAGCCTTGACTTAATTAAAACTGACTTTTCTAATGTATGCCTATACAAAAGCCCCACGGGGGGAAAAGCCAGAAAATCAGCAGCCATTTTTAAAAACCCTTTGGGGAAATGCCCCTTGGGACGGGCTCTTGAAGCAAAAGCAGTGAGAGTTTGGCCCGGGGGGTTTGAAAAGGGGGCCTCATGAGGGGACCTAATGGGAAATTTCTCAATGGGAGTCCTTTGGCCAAAAATTGATTTTAAACGGGCCCAAAAGGGGGAGCGGGGTAAGAGAAAGAACCCTTGACTGCAATTTTAAAACTGCCCCTTTTTGGGAAATGTATGCCTATAAAAAAAAGTCCCACAGAGGGGAAAGGGCCAAGATTTTCAGCAGCCTTGGGAAACCCATTGTGTTTTCCCCCTTAAACCGGATCTTGAAGTAAGCAGTGATCCCCTTGGTCACGGGCCTAAAATGGGAGCCCTCATGAGCGCCCCCGAGGGAAAAGTTCTATGGGGGACTCAATGGGGGGTCCATGGCTGCATTGATTTTGACAGGCCAAGGGGGGCGGGGAAAGGGAGTAAAAGCCATTGACTGTAAAATTAAAATGCCCCTTTTTAAAAAATTGTATGCCTTTTAAAAAAGTCCCAAAGATGGGAACCCAGCATGTCAGAAACCCAATTGTTAAAACCATTGTGCGGGCCCTTGACGACTTTTTAAAGAAAGAGTAAAGACCCTTTGGTCAGGGGCGGAGGGGGAGCCCTATGAGAGACCCAATGGGAATCTAAATGGGAGTCCATGGTTTTTGCTTTCCCCTTTTGCCCAGGCAAAGACGGGAAAAAGGGAGTAGAAGCCATTGACTGTAATTCAAATTGACTTTTACTAATGAAATGCCTATACAAAAGTCCCAAAAGGATGGGAACCCAAAGCATGTCAGAGCCATTGAAAACCCCATTGTGCAGGCCCTTTGACGGGACTCTTAAAAGCAAAGGGCAGTGGAGGCCTTGTCACGGGCTGGAGGGGGAAGGACCTCATGAGCGACCGAGGGAAAAGTCTTTATGGGTAAACTAATGGGAGTCCAAGGTGCATTGATTTTTGGGACAGGTCAAAGGGGGGGTTAAGGTAGAAGCCTTTGACTGTAATTAAAAATGACTTTTTTATAAGTAGGGCCTATACAAAAAGCCCCCAACAGGATGGGAACCCGCATGTCAGAAACCCCATTTTTAAAACCCTTTGGGTGCATCCCCTTGGAAAAGGACTTTTGAAGGAAAAAGCAGTGAGAGCCTTGGTCGGGGGTTTTGGGAGGGGAGCCTCATGAGAGCCCCAAATGGGGGGGTCCGGGGCTCCCTTTGACTTTTAAAAGGGCCCAAAGGGGGCTGGTAAGGAAAGAAGCCTTTTAACTGAAATTTAAAAAACTGACTTTTACTAATGTATGCCTATACAAAAGTCCCACGGGAGGGGAAAAAGCCAGCTTTTTCAGCAGCCTTTTGAAAAACCCTTTTTGTGCATGCCCCTTGACGGGGACCTTGAAGCAAAGGGCATTGAGACCCCTTGGTCGGGGTCTGGGATGGGGACCTTAGGGAGAGACCTGAGGGGAAAGTCTCTATGGGTGACTAAATTGGGAATCTCAATGGGGGTCCAGGGTGCATTAAACCTTTTGACGGGCCCAAAAGATTTGGTAAGAGTAAAAGGGGCCATTGACTGAAAATTTTAAACTGATTTTTCCCTAATGTATCCCTTTTTCAAAAGCCCCAACAGAGGGGGAAAGCCGGCAGGGTCAGCAGCCTTTTGAAAACCAAATTGGGTGCATCCCCTTTTGACAGACTCTTGAAGCTAAGCGTGGGGCCCCGGGGGTTTCAGGGGGTGGATGGGAGCCCTCATGAGCGCCCCAAATGGAAAGTCTTATGGGTGACTAAATTGGGAGATCCAGGCTGTTTGGGACTTTTTGACGGGGCCCCAAAACGGGTGGTAAGAGTAAAAGCCATTGACTGAAATTTAAAAAACTGCCCTTTTAAACTAATTTATCCCTTTATAAAAAAGGGCCCCACAGTTTTGGGGAAGCCAGCTTTTTTCAGCAGCCATTGAAAACCCCTTTTGTGAATCCCCCTTTGACAGACTTTTGGGAAGCTAAGCAGGGGGAAAGGTTTGGGGTCATGGGGGAGGGGAGCCCTTTCCTTTGAGAGCCCCAATGGAAGTCTCTATGGGTGCCCCCAAGGGGAAAATTTAAAAATGGGGTCCTTTAACGCTTTGCTTTTGAAAAGGCCCAAAAAGAGTTTGGGTAAAAAGTAGAAGCCTTTGACTGAAATTTAAAACTGATTTTTTCTAATGTAGGGCCTATACAAAAGCCCCAAAGATGGAAGCCGGGCATTTTTCAGCAGCCTTTTAAAAAAACCAAATTGTAAAATGCCCTTGACGGACTCTTGAAGCTAAGCAGTGAGAGCCTTGGTCATGGGCTGGTGGGAGACCTCATGAGAGCCCAATAAAAAGTCTTAGGGGTGACCCCAAATGGGAGTCCATGGTGATTGACTTTTGACGGGCCCAAAGAGGCTGGTAAAAAAGTAAAAGCCATTGACTGTAATTAAAAAAACGCTTTTACAAAATGTTTCCCCTATAAAAAAAAGCCCAACCGAGGGGAAGCCGGGCTTTGGTCAGCACCCCTTTTGAAAACCCCAATTGTCCCATGCCCTTGAAAGGACTTTTAAGGCCTAAGCAGTGGGGACCCTTTGGGTTTCACGGGGGGGAGGGGAGACCTCATGGGGGCCCCGATGGAAGTCTCTAGGGGTTTGGACTCAATGGGAGTCCATGGCTGCATTGATTTTTTGGACGGGCCCAAAAGAGCTGGTAAGAGTAAAAACCCCTTGGGACTGAAAATTAAAACTGCTTTTATTTAAATGTTTTCCCTAACAAAGCCCCAAAAGGATAAAAACCCAAGCATGTCCAGCGGGCCATTTTTAAAACCATTGTGAATGCCCTTGACGGGACTCTTGAAGCAAAGGCAGTGAGAGCCTTGGTCATGGGATGGATGGGAACCTCATGAAAAAAACCCAATGGAAGCCCTTATGGTGACCCAAGGGGAAAATTTCAAGGGGAGTCCGGGGCTGCATTGATTTTTGACAGGCCAAACAGCTGGTAAAAAGAAAGAACCCTTTTGGACTGAAATTTAAAAACTGATTTTTATAATTTTATCCCCTATAAAAAAAAGACCACAGGGGAAGCCGGGTTTGGTCAGAGCCATTGAAAACCCATTTTTGCTGCCCTTGACGGGATCTTGAAACTAAGCGGGAGAGCCTTGGTCGGGGGCTGGATGGGAGACCTCGAGAGCCCTGAGGGAAGTCTCTTGGGTGATCAAGGGGAAAATCTCAAGGGAAACCCATGGCTGAATTGACTTTTGGACAGGAAAAAGAGCTGGTAAGGTGGGAAGCCATTAAACCTTTTTTTTAAAAAAAAAACCCTGATTTTACCCAATTTTATCCCTAACAAAAGTCCCAAAAGAGGGGAAGCCAGCATGTAAACCCGCCATTTTTAAACCCCCATTGTGTATCCCCCTTGGCCCAGACCCCTTGAAGCTAAGAAAGGTGATCCCCCTTTGGCCCAAGGGCCCTAAATTTGGGAGACCCCCATGGCGCCCCGAAAAAAAGTCTCAAATGGGTAAATTCAATGGGGCCCTTTGGCTGCATTGACTTTTGACGGGCCCAAAGGGGGCTGGAAAGAGTAGAACCTTTTTGCTGTAAAAAAAAACTGCCCTTTTTACAAAAATTTTATCCCTTAAAAAAAGCCCCAACGGGAGGGGAAAACCCCGCTTTGTCGGGCGGGCCTTTAAAAAACCCCCTTTGGGAAATCCCCTTTTGACAGACTTTTGAAGCTAAGCAGGAGAGCCTTGGCCCCAGGGGGGCGGATGGGAGCCCCTCTTGGGGAGCCCCCAAGGGGAATCTCAAGGGGGAGTCCATGGCTGCATTGCCCTTTTGACGGGCCAAAAGGGGCTGGTAAGGTAAAAGGCCATTGGACGGGAAATTTCAAACGGGCCCTTTTATAATGTATGCCTATAAAAAAAAGCCCCAACGTTTGGGAAAAGCCAGCATGCCCAAGCGCCATTGAAAACCCCCATTGTCCCATCCCCCTTGCCCAGGACTCTTGAAGTAAGCAGGGGAGAGCCTTCGTCAGGGGCCCGGTGGGAGCCCTTTCATGAGCGACCCAAAGGGAAAAGTCTTTTTTGGGGGTGTCAATGGGGGGGTCCAAGGCTGCTTTTGGGACTTTTGACAGGTAAAGGGCTGGAAAGGAGTAGAAAGCCATTGACTGAAATTTTAAAATTTGACTTTTACTAATTTTGGGCCTATACAAAATTTCCCCCCCAGAATGGGAAGCCAGCATGCAGCACCCCCTTTTGAAAACCCCATTGGGGCTTTTGCCCTTGACAGACTCTTGAAGGTAAGCAGTGAGACCCTTGGTCAGGGGCTGGATGGGGAGACCTCATGAAGAGCCCCAAATGGGAGTCCATGGTGCATTGATTTTTGGGAAAAGGCCCAAAAAGGGGCTGGAAAAGGTAAAAAGCCATTAAAACGTAATTAAAACGGGACTTTTCAAATGTAGGGCCTTAAAAAAGCCCCACAGATGGGAAGCCAGCAGGGCCAGCGGGCCTTTTTTGAAAAACCCTTTGTGATCCCCTTTTTGACGGGACTTTTAAAGCTAAGCTTAAAGGAGCCTTTGGTAATGGGCTGGATGGGGGGCCCCTTTATGAGAAAACCTTGATGGAAGTCTCTAGGGGGTGATCAAGGGGAAATTTCTCAAGGGGGAGTCCATGGGGGCATTGATTTTTGAAACCCCCAAAGGGGGCTGGTAAGAGAAAGAACCCAAATTGATGTAATTAAAACTGACTTTTACAAATTGTAACCCTATACAAAAGTCCCCAGAGGGGAAAAAGCAGCATGTCAACCCCCCTTTTGGAAAACCCATTTTTCCCATGCCCTTGACAGCCCTCTTAAAGGTTTAAGAGGGGGAAACCCTTTGGTAATGGGTGGATGGGAGCCCTCATGAGAGACCCAATGGAAGTCTTCTATGGGTAAAACCCAAAAGGGGAATTTAAAGGGGAAAAGGTCCTTTAACTGAATTGATTTTTGACAGGCAAAGAGTTTGGAAAAGGTAAAAAGCCTTTGACTGAAAAATTAAAATTTGACTTTTACTAATGTATCCCAAAAACAAAAATTTCCCACAGAGGGGGAAGGAAAGCATGTCCCCAAGGCCTTTGGGAAAAAACCCCTTTTGTGAACCCCCTTGACAGACTCTTAAAGCTAAGCGTGAGAGGCCTTTGGGTCAGGGGGCTGGTTTGAGAGCCCCTCATGAGAGCCCCCAATGAAAGTCTCTTTGGGTGACCCAAATGGGAGCCCAATGGTGCATTGACTTTTGACGGGGCCAAAGAGCTGGTAAGGTAAAAGGGCCATTAAATGTAATTAAAAACTGACTTTTACTAATTTTTTCCCTTTACAAAAGCCCCACAGAGGGGGAAGCCAGCATGTCAGCACCCATTGTAAAACCCCATTGTGCATCCCCTTGACAGACTCTTGAAGCTATGCAGTGGACCCCTTGGTCACGGGCGGGTTTGGGGGGGACCTCATGGGGCGACCCGATGGAATTTCTCTTGGGTGACTAAATTGGGGAGTCCTGGCTGCTTTTTGATTTTGACGGGGAAAACGGGGCGGGGTAAAGAGTAGAAGCCTTTGACTGAAATTTTAAAAACTGATTTTTACTAATTTATCCCCTATACAAAATTTCCCACGGGAGGGAAAAGCCAGATGTCAGCACCCTTTGGAAAAACCCCTTTGGTGAATCCCCCTTGACAAAATTTTTGAAGCCTAAGCAGTGAGAGCCTTGGTCACGGGCTGGAGGGGAAAACCTCATGGGGAAAACCCGTTGGAATTTCTCTATGGGTGACTAAATTTGGGAAAGGTCCATGGCGGGCTTTGGGCCCTTTTTGAAGGGCCCAAAGAGTTGGTAAGAGAAAGAAGCCATTGACTTTTTTTTAAAAAAATGCTTTTTAATAATGTATCCCCTATAAAAAAAGTCCCCCCAAAATGGGAAGCCAGCATGTCAGAAAGCCTTTGGGAAAAACCCTTTTGTCCCATCCCCCTTGACAAAATTCTGAAGCTAAGCAGTGAGAGCCGGGGCCCCAAAGGGGGATGGAGGGGGAGCCCTCATAAAGGGGACCCAATGGAAGCCCTCTAGGGGTTTGACCCAAGGGGAAAAAATTCAAGGGGAGTCCATGGTTTTGAAATTGATTTTTTGAAAAGGGGCCAAACAGCGGGAAAGGGTTTAAAAAGCCATTGACTGAAATTTAAAAAACCTGATTTTACAAATTGTATCCCTTTACAAAAGCCCCACAGAGGGGGGAAAGCCCACTGTCAGGGGGGCCATTGTTTAAACCCTTTGGGTGCATTCCCCTTGACAGACTCTTGAAAGCTAAGCGGGGAGACCCTTGGTCAGGGGCCGGGATGGGAAAAACCTCATGAGAGACCTGAGGGAAGTCCTCTAGGGGTGACTCAAGGGGGGAAATTAAAATGGGAGTCCATGGCTGATTGATTTTTGGGACGGGGCCAAAGGGCTGGAAGAGTGGGAAGCCATTGACGTAATTAAAACTGACTTTTACTAAGGGTTTTGTTTATAAAAAAAAGCCCCACAGATGGGAAGCCGGGCCGGGGGTCAGCACCCTTTTTGTAAACCCATTTGTGCATCCCCTTTAAAGGGACTTTTGAAGTAAGCATTTTGAGAGCTTTGGGTCAGGGGCTTGATGGGAGACCTATGAGAAAACCTAATGGGGAATCTCAATGGGAGCCCCAATGGCTGAATTGACTTTTGACGGGCCCCAAAAGAGGGGAAAGGAGTAGAAGCCTTTGACTGAAATTTTTAAAACTGATTTTTAGCAATGTATCCCTTTATACAAAAGTCCCACAGAGGGGGGAAGCCAGAATGTCAGCAGCCAGGGTAAACCCTTTGGGTTTTATCCCCCCTTTTGGACAGATTTTTGAAGTAAGCAGTGTCCCCTTGGCCCAGGGGGGGACTGTAAGGGGGAGCCCTCAGGGAAAAGGCGCCCCGATGGAACTCTCTATGGGGGACTCAAGGGGGATTTCCAGGGCTGCTTTGGGATTTTGACGGGCCAACGGGGGGGTAAGAGTAAAAGGGCCATTGACTGAAATTTAAAAACGGGCCCTTTTACAAAATGTATGCCTAACAAAAGCCCCAAACAGAGGGGAACCAGGCAGGGGTTTTTCCCCCCCAACCCCCCAACCCCCCAAAACCCTTTGGGGCATGCCCTTTTGCCCAGACTCTTGAAGCAAAAGCAGTGAAGAGCCTTGGTCAGGGGTGGATGGGAGACCTCAGGGAGAGACCCAATGGAATTTTCAAGGGGATTTTCCATGGTTTGCTTGCGTTTTGACGGGCCCAAAGAGCTGGTAAGGTAGAAGCCTTTTGACTGTAATTAAAAACTGACTTTTACAAATGTATGCCTATAAAAAAAGCCCCCAAACAAAAGGGGAAGCCAGCATGTCAGCACCCATTAAAAACCCCATTGTGCTTCCCCTTTGAAAGCTTTTGAAGCAAAGCAGTAAAGACCCCTTCCCGTCACGGGCGGAGGGGGAGCCCTCATGGGGGGGCCCCGATGGAAGTCTTATGGGTGACCTCAATGGGAGTCCAAGGCTGCTTTTGATTTTTGGGAAGGGGTTAAAAAGGGCGGGGTAAGAGTAGAACCCTTTGGGACGGTAAAAAAAACTGATTTTACTTAATTTTAGGGCCTATACAAAAGCCCCACAGAGGGGGAACCCAGCATTTTAGCAGCCATTGAAAAACCCATTGTGCTTTCCCCTTAAACAACTCTTAAAGGTAACCCAGTGAGAGCCTTTTGGTCAGGGGCTGGATGGGAGCCCTCTTTGAGAGCCCCAATGGGGGGGTCCATGGCGCTTTAAACTTTTGACAGGCCAAAGGGTTGGGTAAGGGGTAAAAACCCCCTTTTAAACTGAAATTAAAAATAAATTTTTACAAATGTAGGGCCTATACAAGCCCCACAGAGGGGAAAGCCAGCATGTCAGCAGCCCATTGAAAAAACCCCAAATTGTGCATGCCCTTGCCCAGACTCTTGAAGCTAGCATTGAGAGCCTTGGTCATGGGCTGGTTGGGAGACCTTATGAGGACCGGGATGGAAGTTTTCTATGGGTAAACCCCAATGGGAATCTCAATGGGAGTCCAGGGCCTTGCTTTGGGGATTTTTGACGACCAAAGGGCTGGAAAAGAGAAAAGAAGCCATTGACTGAAATTTTAAAACTGCCCTTTTACAAATGTATCCCTATAAAAAATTCCCACAGAGGGGAAAAACCCAAAGAAATGTCGAAGCCTTTGAAAACCCCTTTGTCCCATGCCCTTGACGGACCCCTTAAACCCAAAGCAGGGGGGACCCTTTGGGTTTCATGGGGCGGAGGGGAAAACCCTCATGAGAGCCCCAAGGAAGTCTCTAATGGGGGGCCCCAAGGGGGTTTTTCAATGGGAATTTTCCAAAAATGCTTGGGACTTTTGACAGGCCAAAAAAGTGGTAAGGTAGAAGCCTTTGACTGAAATTTAAAAACTGATTTTTTTACTAATGTATGCCTATAAAAAAGTCACACAGATGGGAAGGCACCCAAATGTAAACCCAGCCATTTTTAAAACCCATTGGGGAATGCCCTTGACGGACTCTTGAACCCTAAGCTTGTGGGGAGCCCTGGGTCTTTGGGGCTGGATGAAAGACCTCATGAGGGGACCCAAAAAAAGGGTTCTCTAGGGGGGACCCAATGGGAGGTCCATGGCGGGCATTAAACTTTTAAAGGGCCCAAAAAGAGCTGGTAAGAGTAACCCAAATTTGACTGTAATTAAAAACTAAATTTTATAATGTTTTTCCCCTTTCCCAAAAGTCCCAAGATGGGAAGCCAGCTTTGGTCAGCCCCATTGAAAAACCCATTGGGGCTCCCCTTAAAAGACTCTTAAGGGGCAAAAGCAGGGGAGGGGCCTTGGTAGGGGCGGGAGGGAGACCTCATGAGCAAAAACCCATGGAAGTCTCTTTTGGGTTTTGACTCAATGGGGGGCCCAGGGGCTGCTTTTGCTTTTGACGGCCCAAAAGAGCGGGTTTAAGATTTAAAACCCCATTAAATGAAAATTAAAAAAACTGATTTTACTAATTTTGGGCCTAAAACAAAGTCCCACAGAGGGGAAAGAAACCCCGCATGCAGCCCATTGTAAACCCTTTTGTGCATTCCCTTGTCAGACCCCCTTTAAAAGTTTAAGGCAGTGAGACCCTTTGGGGTCATGGGAAGGTGGGAGACCTCATGAGAGACCCAATGGAAGTCTTTAGGGGGTGCCCCAATAAAAATTTCCAATGGGAGCCCTGGCTGCATTGATTTTTTTGGCGGGCCCAAAACAGGGGGTAAGAGTAGAAGCCTTTGACTGAAATTTAAAAAACTGACTTTTTATAATGTTTTTGGCCCAAATACAAAAGTTCCCAAAGAGGGGAAAAAACCAGATGTTCAGAAGCCATTGAAAACCCCCTTGGGTGCATCCCTTGACAGACTCTTGAAGCTAAGCGGGGAAAAGACCCCTTGGTCAGGGGCTGGAGGGGAAAGACCTCATGAGAGACCTGATGGAAGTCTTTTTGGGGGGACTAAAGGGGAATTTCTAAATTTGGGGGCCAGGGGCTGCATTGACTTTTGACAGGTCAAAGGCTGGTAAGAGAGAGCCATTGCTGAAATTTAAAAGATTTTTCTAATGTATCCCTATAAAAAATCCCACAAGGGAAGCCAGCTTCAGCGCCATTGTAAACCCATTGTGCATCCCCTTGACAGACTCTTGAAGGAAAGCAGTGAGACCCTTTGGTCAGGGGGGGATGGGAGCCCTCATAGAGACCAAGGGGGAGTCCATGGCTGCATTGACTTTTGACGGGCCAAAGGGTGGTAAGAGTAGAACCCAAATTTAACTGAAATTTAAAACTGACTTTTACTAATGTATGCTATAAAAAAGTCCCACGGGATGGAGCCACATGTCAGCACCCATTGTAAACCATTGTGCATGCCTTGACAGATCTTGAAGAAAGCTTTGGAACCTTGGTCATGGGTGGATGGGAGACCTTATGAGAGACCTGATGGAAGTCTCTATGGGTGACTCAATGGGAATCTCAATGGAGTCCAGGGGTCATTGATTTTGACAGCCCCCAAAGGGCTGGTAAG
>JARQOC010000795.1:0-60335 GCA_033576535.1 Allobates femoralis | reverse complement strand
ATCCCCAGCAGTGCTTAGCAGTGTATGTGTGCAGCAAGTGTGTGTAGAGAGCAGGCAGTCAATCAAAGTACAGTATAGGGGACTGTGACTGTAATGTCTCCCTGCAGTGGTCCAATGACCGGAAGAGATAGGCCGCTGAAAGAATTAAACTCAATAAACCAGCTTCACAGGGTTTAATACTCGTCACCTGTAGATTAACCCTATATCTGCAAGTAAATATCACATTTCAAACGGACACATTCCCTTTAATTCACCTATGTAGTTCTTATCTATACAAAGAAAATTTGCCTAGCCGCACTTCCTCCCATTCCTACTCATAACATTTTATCCATAAAACTTGCTTATCTCAGTGATGAACTTGATTGTTTTGAGAAGTTGTAGGAAATAGAGACGAGAAACCAAACCTCTTCACATTCCTTTATGACGTTGGATGCTCTGGAATTTCCTGACCTCTCCATGATTTCACTTCTGGTGCATGTGAACAAGCGTTTGGGAGTAATATCACTGAGAATTGATCCGGTTTATCCTTCATGGGTAGTCGATTTTTAGAATTCAAAGGAGACTACAATCTTAAGGCCACGTTACACACACAGATATCTGTGACCAACTTCTGAACAAATCTCTGGTTGCAGTGAAATCATGGACACATTGCTCCATTTTGTGGCTGTGTACAAATGTAACAATGTGTCCATGATTTCACTGCAACCAGAGATCTGTTCAGAAGTTGGTCACAGATATCTGTGTAAAGTGGCCTTTAGGTTGACAGAAGTTCAGGCACAAAGCTGATTATACAATGATAATTATATATAAAGATCATATTGATCACTTTCTCTCATACAGATTACCAGGGCTTTTACCCACTAAATCACAACTGTTCATATGAAGTGCAATATCTCCAGTACATAGTATAGAACATCTTGTGAAGCAAAAAAACAAACAACAAACCTTTGCAATTTCTCTCTTATTGTCGGTCATCCTCATATAGCTCCTTTGCAGGCTTATGTGTTTCCATGGTTACCCACATGGTCATACTTTTTTTCATCTTGTGATGACCATCCTATGCAACTGGCTAAGGCTGGCTTCACATTAGCGTTCCCCTCCGCAGCGTTCTGCGGAGGGGTCCGCAATGTGTGCGCAGCGGCCGCCAGCTCCTATCTTTATAATGGGAGCGCAAGGTGCTGCACTTGACAGCGCAGGACCGTGCGCACCCATTCACTCCCATATGTGATCTGTGCGCAGGCGGATGCCTGCGTACAGATCACACACTCTCGTCCGCACCAGGAACGCGACATGTTGCGTCCCTGGTGCGGGCAGGAGCGTGTGATTTGTGCGCAGGCATCTGCCTGCACACAGATCACATGTTGGAGTGAATGGGTGCGCACGGTCCTGCGCTGTCAAGCGCAGCACCGCGCGCTCCCATTTATAAAGATAGGAGCTGGCGGCCACTGCGCACACATTGCGGACCCCTCTGCAGAACGCTGCGGAGGGGAACGCTAATGTGAAGGCAGTCTAAGCTGCCAGTGAGGCAGCACCCCGAGAAACCAGGGGACCCTTCACTCCTGTGCAGGGATCTGGACTTACAGCAGAACCCAGGAGGTAATGTCGAGCCCCAGGCCCTGGGGTACTCGGGTATCAGGCTCGGAGGGGGTTTTCACGGGGATGTCATGGGTGGCAGCGCCTGAGCCCGTGGCCTGTGTGACATTTCAATAGAAGGGTTATGTACAAGGGATAAGAGTTATTGTCATGTGACACCACCTGTAGTACCTGGTGATGGTTCACCAAATCATCATTTCACTCATTGGGGGAATCACAATAGGAAACGGGTCTGTCGCCCGTGCAGTATCGGGTTGACAGATTACTGGGAGGGGCTGGTGAGGACCCAGCGGTCATGGTGCACATTGGCACAAATGACAAAGTTAGAGGTAGGTGGAAGGTCCTTAAAGATGATTTCAGGGAATTAGGCTGCAAGCTTAAGGCAAGGACTTCCAAGGTAGTATTCTCTGAAATACTGCCTGTACCACGTGCCACACCAGAGAGGCAAAGGGAGATTAGGGAGATAAATAAGTGGCTCAGGAATTGGTGTAGGAAGGAGGGGTTTGGGTTCCTGGAGAACTGGGCCGACTTCTCTGTTGGCTACAGGTTCTATGCTAGGGACGGGCTGCACCTCAATGGGGAGGGTGCAGCTGTGCTGGGGGAGAAAATGGCTAGGAGGTTGGAGGAGTGTTTAAACTATGGATTGGGGGGGAGGGTATTCATTGTATAGGAGGGGAAGATAGTGTAAATAGTAACCTGGGCACAAATAATAAAATTGGGGGTGGCATGGTGCGTGGGGTTAGAACAGTCAATATAGTAGGAAGGAATAGAGGTAAAGAGAAATGCATAAAGTGCATGTACACTAATGACAGAAGCCTCACCAACAAAATGGAGGAATTAGAATTGATTTTGTTGGAAAATAATTATGACATGGTGGGGATTTCGGAGACTTGGCTGGACGAGAGCCATGACTGGGCTGTTAATTTATAGGGCTATTGTCTGTTCAGAAATGACCGTACAAATAAGCGAGGAGGAGGTGTATGTTTATACGTAAAATCATCCTTAAAACCCATCCTGCGTGATAATATAGGTGAATCTAATGGAAATGTAGAGTCCCTGTGGGGTGAGATAAGGGGAGGGGGAAAAAATAATAAATTACTGATAGGGGTTTGTTATAAGTCCCCAACAATAATGGAAGTGGAGGAGAATATCCTCATAAAGCAAATAGATGAAGCAGCGACTCAGGGAGAAGTCATTATTATGGGGGACTTCAACCACCCTGAAATACATTGGGGATCAGAAACCTGCAGTTCCAGCAAAGGTAATATGTTTTTGAAAACTATGAGAGACAATTACCTTTCACAACTGGTTCAGGACCCAACAAGAAGGGGGGCACTGCTGGACCTAATATTAACCAACAGGCCGAACCGCATATCAAATATACGGGTTGGAGGTCACTTGGGTAATAGTGATCATAACTTAATAAGCTTTCAAGTATCCTTTACTAAGATGTGTAGTAGAGGGGCTACAAGGACACTAAACTTCAGGAAGGCAAATTTCCAACAGTTGAGAGATGATCTTAGTGCAATAAACTGGGACGATGTCCTGAGACATAAAAGTACACAAAGCAAATGGGAGATGTTTATTAGCATCCTGAATAGGACCTGTGCACAATATATACCCTATGGGAATAAGCATGCTAGAAATAGGAGGTAACCACTATGGCTAAATAAAGCGGTAAGAGGTGCAATATGTGACAAAAAGAAAGCATTTAGGGAATTAAAGCAAGTAGGTAGTGATGAGGCATTAAATAAATACAGAAAATTAAATCACATTTGTAAAAAGCAAATCAAGGCAGCAAAGATTGAGACAGAGAGACTCATTGCCAGAGAAAATAAAAATAATCCCAAAATATTTTTTAACTACATAAATAGTAAGAAACTAAAAAATGATGGTGTTGGCCCCTTTAAAAATAGTCTGGGTGAAATGGTGGATGAGGATGAGGAAAAAGCCACTATGCTAAATGACTTTTTTTCAACAGTATTTACACAAGAAAATCCCATGACAGACAATATGATCAGTGTCACCTGCTTAACCCAAGAGGAAGTACCTCATCGTCTAAAAATCACTAAAATTGACAAATCCCCGGGCCCGGATGGGATACACCCCAGAGTGCTGCAGGAATTAAGTACTGTCATAGATAGACCATTATTTTTAATATTTAAAGATTCCATAATAACAGGGTCTGTACCACAGGACTGGCGTATAGCAAATGTGGTGCCAATATTCAAAAAGGGGACAAAAACTGAACTTGGAAATTATAGGCCAGTAAGCTTAACCTCTACTGTGGGTAAAATCCTAGAGGGTTTTCTAAGAGATGCTATACTGGAGTATCTGAAGAAAAATAACCTCATGACCCAATATGAACATGGTTTTACGAGGGACCGTTCCTGTCAAACTAATCTGATAAGCTTCTATGAAGAAGTAATTTCTGGACTGGACCAAAGAAATGCAGTGGATGTGGTGTATATGGACTTTTCAAAAGCTTTTGATACGGTGCCACACAAAAGGTTGATACATAAAATGAGGGCAATGGGGATAGGGGAAAATATGTGTAAGTGGGTTAAGAACTGGCTTAGTGATAGGAAACAAAGTGTGGTTATTAATGGAACACTCTCAGAATGGGTCACACTTAACTGTGGGGTACCACAGGGGTCAGTGTTGGGCCCGCTTCTATTTAATATATTTATTATTGACCTTGTAGGGGGCATACAGAGTAGAATCTCAATATTTGCAGATGACACTAAACTCTGCAGGGTAATCAATACAGAGGAGGACAATTTTATATTACAGGAGGATTTATGTAAACTAGAAGCTTGGGCTGCTAAATGACAAATGAGCTTTAATGGGGATAAATGTAAAGTCATGCACTTGGGCAGAGGAAACAAAAGGTATAATTATGTGCTTAATTGTAAAACACTAGGCAAAACTGTCACTGAAAAAGACCTGGGTGTATGGGTAGATGACAAACTCACATTTAGTGGCCAGTGTCAGGCAAATAAAATAATGGGATGCATTAAAAGAGGCATAGATGCTCATGAGGACATAATTTTACCTCTATACAAGTCACTAGTGCGACCACACTTAGAATACTGTGTACAATTCTGGTCTCCGGTGTATAAGAAAGACACAGCTGAACTAGAGCGGGTCCAGAGAAGAGCGACAAAAGTCATTAGAGGACTAAGGGGTCTGCAATACCAAGACAGGTTATTAAACTTGGGGTTATTTAGCTTGGAAAAACGAAGGCTTAGGGGTGATCTTATAATAATGTATAAATATATGAGGGGACAGTACAGAGAACTTTCTAATGATCTCATTACTAGTGTTGAGCGAGCATGCTCAGCACTACTCGGTACTCGCACGAGTATCACTGTACTCGGGCGACTCGCCGAGCACCGAGTAATCTCGCAATACTCGTGCTGTGCTCGTGGTCGTCATCTCTCCATTTTGGCGCTCTTTTGAGAGCCAGCCCACGTGCAGGGATTGGCTGACAGACCACTGCAATGCCACAGCCCTGTTAGTTGTGGCATAGCAGTGATTGGCCGCCCTGCACAGCGTGACCGAGCCTTTATAACTCCCGGCGCGCTGTGCTCGGCACACAGCCATCCAGACAGTGAGTGTAGGGAGAGTGTCTGCTGCTGATTAGGGACAGATTTGCGGCCCTCATAGGTAGATCCGGATCAGGGCTGCAAACTGCTGCTGACCACAACAGTCCTTCTCAGGACTAATCTAGGAGGACATAGGCAGGGTGATCCAGATCGGAGTCCAAGATTTCCAGTGACCAGAACAGTCCTTCTCAGGACTAATCTAGGAGGATATAGGCAGGGTGATACAGATTGGCATCCAAGCTTTTCTGTGACCATTAGAGTCACCACACTCTTGTACTTAGTACCTTAATACAGGTTAGGGACTAAAATCCTCTCTTCAAACCATTACAGTCACCAGACAGGTGTACGTACTACCTTAATACAGGTTAGGGAACTAAAATCCTAACTCTTGTCATCAAAACAGTCACCAGACAGGTGTACGTACTACCTTAACCTCTTTACGACCAATGACGAGTATACTCGTCATGAAAAGATGTCAGTTCCCGCATCATGACGAGTATACTCGTCATGGCTTTGAACTGTCACTGCTTCTAAACGAACAGTGACAGTTCAATTCTAAAAGCTGTCAGTGACAGCCAAGGGTTAGGGGAAGAGGTGTGGGGACCCCTGTTAGAGGTCCCCACACTCAGAGCGATGTGATCGGTCAGTCAATCTGACCGACCGATCACATCAAGATCACGCAGCGAAATGCATGATCTCTGCAGGAGCCGGGCTGTCAGCTGTGCCCGGCTCCTGCAATCATCCCCTGCTTGTGCCCTCTGCTGTGCCCGCTCTCCTACATCACCCCCCCTGTGTCTGCCCTCCCCCCCCCCCTCATCCCCCTGTCCCCCGCTGTGTCTGCCCCCCCTGCTTATCCCCCTGTCTCCCGCTGTGTCTGCCCTCCGTGCTTATCCCCCTGTCTCCCGCTGTGTCTGCCCCCCCGCTCATCCCCCTGTCCCCCACTGTGTCTGCCCCCCCTGCTCATCCCCCTGTCTCCCGCTGTGTCTGCCCCCCGGCTCATTCGCCGGCCCCGGATATTCTCCCGACCCCGGGATTTTCCCGACCCCGTCCCGTTGTCTGGGCCCCCCCGCTGTCCCCGGCCCCCCGCCACCGCCGGTGACCGGCAGGAAGAGGTGATCACCGACCCGGTGATCACCTCTTCCCGACGCTTCCTTCAACTCACCTCCTCCAGCCGCCGCCGTCTCCTGCTTGCCTCCTCCTGCTGTCAGCCTCTACTCACAGCCGCTCTCACCGCTGCCGCCCGACATTTGGTAAGACCTCCTGCATGATCCCTGGGGGATCCCCATCCCCCTGCATGGGGATCCCTGATCCCCCTGCATGGGGTTCCCTGATCCCCTATCCCCCTGCATGGGGATCCCTGATCCCCCTGCATGGGGATCCCTGATCCCCCATCCCCCTGCTGGGGGATCCCTGATGCCCCATCCCCCTGCATGGGGATCTCTGATCCCCCATCCCCCTGCATGGGGATCCCTGATCCCCCTGCATGGGGATCCCTGATCCCCCATCCCCCTGCAGGGGGATCCCTGATCCCCCATCCCCCTGCATGGGGATCCCTGATCCCCCTGCATGGGGATCCCTGATCCCCCATCCCCCTGCATGGGGATCCCTGATCCCCCTGCATGGGGATCCCTGATCCCCCATTACCCTGCATGGGGATCCCTGATCCCCCATCCCCCTGCAGGGGGATCCCTGATCCCCCATCCCCCTGCAGGGGGATCCCTGATCCCCCATCCCCCTGCAGGGGGATCCCTGATCCCCCATCCCCCTGCATGGGGATTGAACTGCAGAAAGAGATCTGACAGCTCAGGTGCAGTGATCCAGTAGATCACTGTACCCAAGTTGTCAGATCGCTTTCTACATCTTGATCCCCATGCAGGGGGATTCCCCTGCATTGGGATTGAGCTGCAGAAAGTGATATGACAGCTCGGGCGCAGTGATCCAGTGGATCACTGCACCCAAGCTGTCAGATCGCTTTCTACATCTTGATCTTCATGCAGGGGGATTCCCCTGCATGTGGATTGAGCTGCAGAAAGCGATCTGACAGCTCGGGCACAGTGATCCAGTGGATCACTGCGCCCAAGTTGTCAGATCGCATTCTGCAGCTTGTTCTCCATGCAGGAGAATTCCCCTGCATGGGGATTGAGCTGCAGAAAGCGATCTGACAGCTTGGGCGCAGTGATCCACTGCACAGTGATCCGGGCTTTCAGACCACTGAATTGCTTTCTGCAGCTCAATACCCATGCAGGGGGATCAGGCGCAGTGATCCACTGTGTGGATGCAAGGGGATCATCCTGCAGTGAACTAATCTGACAGTCCTGGCACAGTGATCCATTATGGGGCTGTCAGATCACTTCACTGCAATGTCGGGTCACCTGACCCAAGCCTCTGAGATCATGTGATCTCTGAGACTTGGGTTTGCACAGTGATGCTGCACTGTATGGCAATGATCTGCCATACAGTGCATTATCACTACAACACCAGAGACTGCAACAAGAGGACACTTGATTCCTTTGCTGCAGTCTCTGGATGTAGCAGAGGCGATTGAGCATTGTGGGACCTTCGTTGCGGACTACGTCGGAAACGATCGAGCATCGTGGGACCTTCGTTGTGGACTACGTCGGATCTTTTTATAATAAAGATGGAGTCCGAAATTTGTTTGTGTTTTTTTTCTAATAAAAATATTTTTCTCCGTGTGTATTTATTGACTACTTACCAGAGATTCCTAATGGCGGGTCTAACATTGGCCCAATATTATGAATCTCGGGCTTAGTGCCAGCTGCCAATAAAAAGCTGGCATTAACCCCTTTATTACCCAGTTTGCCACCGGCACCAGGGCAACTGGAAGAGCATGGGTACAGCGCCAGAAAATGGCGCTTCAATGAATGCGCCATTTTCTGGGGCGGCTGCGGGCTGCAATTCGCAGCATGGGGGGCCCAGAACGCTTGGGCCTTTCCATGCTGAGGATTCCAGCCCCCAGCTGCCTAGTTGTACCTGGCTGGGCCAAAAATATGGCGGAGCCCTACGTCATTTTTTTTCTAGAATTAGTTCTAGAAATAAAAAAAAATGGGCTTCGCTGTATTTTTGGTTGCAGCCAGGTACAACAAGGCAGCTGGGGGTTGCTGGCAGTCTGTAGCTGCCAAGTTGTACCTGGCTGGACCAAAAATATGGCGGAGCCCCACGTCATTTTTTTTTCTAGAATTAGTTCTAGAAATAAAAAAAAAATGGGCTTCAATGTATTTTTGGTTGCAGCCAGGTACAATGAGGCAGCTGGGGGTTGCTGGCAGTCTGTAGCTGCCAAGTTGTACCTGGCTGGACCAAAAATATGGCGGAGCCCCACGTCATTTTTTTTTCTAGAATTAGTTCTAGAAATAAAAAAAAAGGCCTTTGCTGTATTTTTTTGTAGCCAGCCATGTACAATTTGGTAGCTGGCTGACTGGAATCCTCAGCGTGGAGAGACCCAAATGTTGTGGGTCCCCCACTCTGCAAATTGCAGCCCACAGCCACCCAAGAAAATAGCGCATTCATTAGAGGCGGCATTTTCTGGTGCTGTACGCCAACTCTACCAGTTGCCCTTGTGCTGGTGACACACGGGATCTCCATATGCGACAAGGTGTCCACTCACAATTTCAATGGAAAATTAGCTCCAATTGTTAGCGAAAACCATGTCGGATATGGAGAGCCCCTCCCTGTGTGCCTGAACATTGGAGCTCCCCCACAAGTGACCCCATTTTGGAAACTAGACCCCCCAAGGAACGTATCTAGATGCATAGTGATCACTTTGAACCCCCAGATGCTTCACAAATTCATCCATAAAAATGAAAAAGCACTTTTTTTTTCCACAAAAAGTTTCTTTTTTCATTTTTACGGATCAATTTGTGAAGCACCTGGGGGGTTCAAAGTGCTCACTATGCATCTAGATACGTTCCTTGGGAGGTCTAGTTTCCAAAATGGGGTCACTTGTGGGGGAGCTCCAATGTTTAGGCACATAGGGGCTCTTCATATCCTACATGGTGTCCGCTAACAATTCCAATTGTTAGTGGACACCATGTTGCGTATGGAGAGCCCCTGTGTGTCTCCACATTGGAGCTCCCCCACAAGTGACCCCATTTTGGAAACTAGACCCCCCAAGGAACGTATCTAGGTGCATAGTGATCACTTTGAACCCCCAGATGCTTCACAAATTCATCCATAAAAATGAAAAAGCACTTTTTTTTCCACAAAAAGTTTATTTTTTCATTTTTACGGATCAATTTGTGAAGCACCTTGGGGTTCAAAGTGCTCACTATGCACCTAGATACGTTCCTTGGGGGGTCTAGTTTCCAAAATGGGGTCACTTATGGGGGAGCTCTAATGTGGAGACACACGGGGACCCTCCCAACGCGACATGGTGTCCGCTAACAATTTGAATGGAAAATGAGCTCAAATTGTTAGCGGACACCATGTCGCGTTTGGAGGGTCCCTGTATGTCTCCACATTGGAGCTCCCAAACAAGTGACCCCATTTTGGAAACTAGACCCTCAAAGGATTATATCTAGATGCATAGTGAGCACTTTGAACCCCCAGATGCTTCACAAATTCATCCGTAATAATGAAAAAATAAATTATTTGTGGAAAAAAAGTGCTTTTTTCATTTTTACAGATGAATTTGTGAAGCATCTGGGGGTTCAAAGTGCTCACTATGCATCAAGATACGTTCCTTTGGGGGTCTAGTTTCCAAAATGGGGTCACTTGTGGGGGAGCTCCAATGTGGAGACACACAGGGACCCTCCAAACGTGACATAGTTTCCCTAACAATTTGAGCTCATTTTCCATTCAAATTGTTAGCGGACACCATGTCGCGTTTGGATGGTTCCGGTGTGTCTCCACATTGGAGCTCCCCCACAAGTGACCCCATTTTGGAAACTGGACCCCCTAAGGAACATATCGAGATGCATAGTGAGCACTTTGAACCCCCAGATGCTTCACAAATTCATCCATAAAAATTAAAAAGCACTTTTTTTTCCACAAAAAGTTTCTTTTTTCATTTTTACAGATCAATTTGTGAAGCACCTGGGGGTAGAAAGTGCTCACTATGCATCTAGATATGTTCCTTTGGGGGTGTAGTTTCCAAAATGGGGTCACTTGTGGGGGAGCTCCAATGTGGAGACACACGGGGACCCTCCAAACGCGACATGGTGTCCACTAACAATTTGAATGGAAAATGAGCTCAAATTGTTAGCGGACACCATGTCGCGTTTGGATGGTCCCTGTGTGTCTCCACATTGGAGCTCCACCACAAGTGACCCTATTTTGGAAACTAGACCCCAAAAGGAACATATCTAGGTACATAGTGAGCACTTTGAACCCCCAGATGCTTCACAAATTGATCCGTAATAATGAAAAAATAATTTTTTAGTGGAAAAAAAAGTGCTTTTTCATTTTTACGGATGAATTTCTGAAGCATATGGGGGTTCAAAGTGCTCACTATGCATCTAGATACGTTCCTTCGGGGGTCTAGTTTCCAAAATGGGGTCACTTGTGGGGGAGCTCCAATGTGGAGACACACGGGGACCCTCTAAACGCAACATGGTGTCCTCTAACAAATTGAGCTCATTTTCCATTCAAATTGTTAGCGGACACCATGTCGCGTTTGGAGGGTCCCGGTGTGTCTCCACATTGGTGCTCCCCCACAAGTGACCCTATTTTGGAAACTAGACCCCCAAAGGAACATATCTAGGTACATAGTGAGCACTTTGAACCCCCAGATGCTTCACAAATTGATCCGTAATAATGAAAAAATAATTTTTTAGTGGAAAAAAAAGTGCTTTTTCATTTTTACGGATGATTTTCTGAAGCATATGGGGGTTCAAAGTGCTCACTATGCATCTAGATATGTTCCTTCGGGGGTGTAGTTTCCGAAATGGGGTCACTTGTGGGGAGACTCCAATGTGGAGACACACGGGGACCCTCCAAACGCGACATGGTGTCCGCTAACAATTTGAATGGAAAATGAGCTCAAATTGTTAGCGGACACCATGTCGCGTTTGGAGGGTCCCCGTGTGTCTCCACATTGGAGCTCCCCCACAAATGACCCCATTTTGGAAACTAGACCCCCTAAGGAACGTATTTAGATGCATAGTGAGCACTTTGAACCCCCAGATGCTTCACAAATTCATTCATAAAAATTAAAAAAACACTTTTTTTTAACAAAAAAATTCTTTTTGCCTACATTTTTTCAGTTTCACATGGGCAAAGGGATAAAATACATCCCAAAATTTATTGGGCAATTTCTCCTGAGTACACCGATACCTTATATGTGGTCATAAACCACTGTTTGGGCGCACGGCAGGGCTCAGAAGTGAAGGAGCGCCATTTCACTTTTTGAACGGAAAATTGGCTCTAAAATTCAAATTGTGCTCCCTCCCTTCTGAGCCCTGCCGTGCGCCCAAACAGTGGTTTATGACCACATATGAGGTATCGGTGTACTCAGGAGAAATTGCCCAACAAATTTTAGGATGCATTTTATCTTGTTACCCATGTGAAAATGAAAAAATTGAGGCTAAAAGAACATTTTTGTTACAAAAATTAAAATGTCCATTTTTTCCTTCAACTTTATTTTAGTTCCTGTGAAGCACCTGAAGGGTTAATAATCTTCTTCAATATAATTTTGAGTAGCTTGAGGGGTGCAGTTTTTGGAATGGTGTCACTTTTGGGTGTTTTCTGTCATGTACACCCCTCAAAGAGACTTCAAATGTGATGTGGTCACTAAAAAATTGGTTTTGTAAATTTTGCTGTAAAAATGAATAATTGCTGATGAACTTTGAACCCTTATAACGTCCTACCAAATTTTTTTTTTCCTTCCAAAATTGTGCTGATGTGAAGTAGACATGTGGGAAATGTTATTTATTAACTATTTTGTGGCACATAACTCTCTGGTTTAGCAGAATAAAAAATAAAAATTTGAAAATTGCTAAATTTTCAAAATTTTTGCCAAATTTTTTATTTTTTCACAAATAAACGCAAAAATTATCAACCTAAATTTAATACTAACATGAAGCCCAATATGTCACGAAAAAACAATCTCATAATCGCTAGGATCCGTTGAAGCGTTCCAGAGATATTACCTCATAAAGGGAGAGTGGTCAGAATTACAAAAAATGGTCTGGTCATTAAGCTGCAAAGTGACTCGGTCCTTAAGGGGTTAATACAGGTTAGGGACTAAAATCCTCTCTTGAAACCATTACAGTCACCAGACAGGTGTACGTACTACCTTAATACAGGTTAGGGAACTAAAATCCTAACTCTTGTCATCAAAACAGTCACCAGACAGGTGTACGTACTACCTTAATACAGGTTAGGGACTAAAATCCTCTCTTCAAACCATTACAGTCACCAGACAGGTGTACGTACTACCTTAATACAGGTTAGGGAACTAAAATCCTAACTGTTGTCATCAAAACAGTCACCAGACAGGTGTACGTACTACCTTAATACAGGTTAGGGAACTAAAATCCTAACTGTTGTCATCAAAACAGTCACCAGACAGGTGTACGTACTACCTTAATACAGGTTAGGGACTAAAATCCTCTCTTGAAACCATTACAGTCACCAGACAGGTGTACGTACTACCTTAATACAGGTTAGGGAACTAAAATCCTAACTCTTGTCATCAAAACAGTCACCAGACAGGTGTACGTACTACCTTAATACAGGTTAGGGACTAAAATCCTCTCTTGAAACCATTACAGTCACCTGACAGGTGTACGTACTACCTTTATACAGGTTAGGGAACTAAAATCCTAACTCTTGTCATCTCAACAGTCACCACACTGTTGTACGTCATACGTTTATACAGGTTAGGGAACTAAAATCCTAACTCTTGTCATCTCAACAGTCACCACACTGTTGTACGTCATACGTTTATACAGGTTAGGGAACTAAAATCCTAACTCTTGTCATCTCAACAGTCACCACACTTTTGTACATCATACCCTTTATACAGGTTAGGGAACTAAAATCCTAACTCTTGTCATCTCAACAGTCACCACACTGTTGTACGTCATACCCTTTATACAGGTTAGGGAACTAAAATCCTAACTCTTGTCATCTCAACAGTCACCACACTGTTGTACGTCATACCTTTCTACAGGTTAGGGAACTAAAATCCTAACTCTTGTCATCAAAACAGTCACCAGACAGGTGTACGTACTACCTTAATACAGGTTAGGGACTAAAATCCTCTCTTGAAACCATTACAGTCACCAGACAGGTGTACGTACTACCTTTATACAGGTTAGGGAACTAAAATCGTAACTCTTGTCATCTCAACAGTCACCACACTGTTGTACGTCATACGTTTATACAGGTTAGGGAACTAAAATCCTAACTCTTGTCATCTCAACAGTCACCACACTGTTGTACGTCATACCCTTTATACAGGTTAGGGAACTAAAATCCTAACTCTTGTCATCTCAACAGTCACCACACTGTTGTACGTCATACCCTTTATACAGGTTAGGGAACTAAAATCCTAATCTCCTGTGACCTCCACAGTCACCAGACAGTTGTCGCTCTATACAGGCAAAATGCGCAAAGGCGTTGGCAAGGGCGTTGGCAAGGAACAAGGAAGTGGACGTGATGGTGGTGCAGGCAGAGGCCGAGGTCGTGTGCAAGCACTCATTTCGCAACAACAAAGGGCCACATCTCCTCGCTCGCACATCCTGTCCCAAATTCTTGGGGCCTGCAGCAGTACACCACTGTTGAACCAAGACCAGTGTCAACAGGTTGTTACTTGGATAGCGGATAATGCTTCAAGTCAGATGGGCACCTCCACAAACACCCTGTCTTCTGCACGGTCAACTGTCAGTAGCTGTGATACTGCACTGCACATTTCCCAACCTGATCCTCCTTCCTACCACCTGGCCGAGTACACGTCCACGGACATTACAGATCCCACACTAGGACACTCGGAAGAGCTGTTCACGTATCCATTCGCAGAATCTGGCCTGTCGCCACCTCCTCTTGAAGTGGGTCATGAGGAGATGGTATGTACAGATGCCCAAATATTTGAGCAGCCGCGTTATGACGAACGGAACGTTGTCAAAGTGTCTCAACAAGGGGTGGACGATGATGAGACACAATTGCCAGGAAGTCAGGAGGAGGATCAGGGTGCGGAAGAGGAAGACGACGTGGTGGATGATCCAGTAGCTGACCCTACATGGCAGGAGGATATGCAGAGCGAGGACAGCAGTGCACAGGGGAGGGAGGCGTAGCATCCCAACAGCCAGTACGAAGCAGGGTTGCGTCCGCAGGCAGAAGGCAGGCAACCGTTCCCCGGAAAAACAACACGACTCAAGGTGCCTGCGCAAATGTTCGGTCTTCCCGAGTCTGGGAGTTTTTTAAGTTGGCTCCAGAAGACTCTAAAAAGGCCATTTGCCACACCTGCCATGCCACTATCAGCAGGGGTACGAAAACTAGCAGCATGCCCACCACCAGCATGATCAGGCACATGTCAGCCAAGCACCCGACTTTGTGGGAAGTACCACAGAGTCAAGGAGCGGTGCGTGCTGATGTCACTGCTACGTCTTCGGCTGTTGTGCATGCAAGCCAATCCCCTGTCCATGCTGGCCGCGAACAAGCCTCCGGTCCAGCACCTGAAGTTGCTGAAGCACAAATTACACCACCATCAAGCACGTCCTTGTCCCAGCGCAGCGTTCAATTATCCATTCAGCAAACATTTGAACGCAGGCGCAAATACGCTGCCAATGCCACACATGCCACAGTCCTCAATGCTCACATTTCACGACTCATAGCGCTAGAAATGTTGCCTTTCCGTCTGGTGGAGACGGACGCATTCCGCGACCTGATGGGGGCTCCTGTCCCACGTTACTCGGTCCCCAGCCGACACTATTTCTCCAGATGTGCCGTCCCCGCACTGCATAACCACGTGTCCAACAGCATCACACGTGCCCTGAACAATGCTGTTTCAGCCAAAGTCCACCTAACCACTGACACGTGGACAAGTGCTTGTGGGCAAGGCCACTACATATCCTTGACGGCACACTGGATTAATATTGTGGAGGCTGGGACCCAGTCTGAGCGAGGGACGGAACACGTCCTTCCCACACCAAGGATAGCAGGCCCTACCTCTGTCATGGTTTCACCGACACTCTACAGCTCCGGAATGTCATGCTCTTCAGCCTCCTCCTCCTCCACCTGCGCATCCTCATCCACTGTACCCTCCACACCAGTCCCAAGCTGGAAGCACTGCAGCACTGCCTCTGCAAAGCGGCAACATGCTGTGCTGAAGCTAGTCTGCATAGGTGACAAACCCCACAATGCAGAAGAGGTGTGGACAGCTCTGAAACAGCAGGCAGATCACTGGCTCACACCTCTGAACCTAAAGCCAGGAAAGGTCGTGTGTGACAATGGCCGGAACCTGGTGGCAGCTTTGAGGCGAGGGCAGCTGACGCATGTTCCATGCGTGGCCCATGTGCTCAACCTGGTGGTTCAGAGGTTTGTGAAGTCATACCCGGAGGTGTCTGACCTGCTGGTAAAAGTTCGGCGTCTGTCTGCACATTTTCGCAAGTCACCTGCTGCTTCAGCCGGCCTTGCAAGCTTTCAGCGCCGTTTGCGTCTTCCGGCCCACAGACTGGTGTGTGATGTCCCCACGCGTTGGAATTCAACGCTGCACATGTTGGTCAGGATATGTGAGCAGAAGAGGGCAGTTGTGGACTACCTGCATCACCTAAGCCGTCGGGAAATGGGTCAAACTCCACACATAACACCTGAGGAGTGGAGATGGATGTCGGACCTATGCACCGTCCTCCAAAACTTTGAGGACTCCACCAAGATGGTGAGCGGCGATGACGCCATTATTAGCGTCACCATTAGGGATGGGCGAATCTACTCGCTAGGACTCGTTACTCGGCGAGTAGTAAGGGACTCGCAGGACTCGGTACTCTGCGAGTTTCCCAGTGATTACTCGCACGAGTCCAATGCAAATCAATATCAATCCTAGTTTTGTCAGAAACGCTGACAAAACTAGGATTGCCATTGTTTGCATTAGACTCGGCTACTGTGCCAGTGATAGCAGGGAAACTCGCAAAGTAACTGCTGTTTCTTTGCGAGCCGAGTCCAGCTGTCTTCTCTGTGCAGCTCCAGGGTCCTAGAACCTGCCTGCTCACAGAGATGATGTAGCAGTGCTGAGATTGTTCTCAGTCTGCTCATTCCCTGTGCATAGACATCTATATTTATGCACAGGGGATGTAGCAGAGAGGACATTGCGTTTTGGACTACGTCGGACAGAAGAGGATTTTTTTAATTAAAGATGGAGTCCCTAATGGCTTTATTTTTTATTTCAAATAAAAAATTTTCTCTGTGTTGTGTTTTTTTAACCCTTTATTGGAGATTCTTAGTGGCTGGGTCAAACGTGGCCTGACATTAAGAATCTCGGGCTTAATACCAGCTTGTATAACAAAGCTGGTATTAACCCCTTTATTACCCAGCGTGCCACTGCCACCAGGGCCGCTGGAAGAGCGGGGTTCAGCGCCAGAGGATGGCGCTTCAATGAACGCGCCATCTTCTGGGGCGGCTGCGGGCTGCAATTTGCAGCGGGGGGTGCCCAGAAAGCTTGGGCATCCCTGCGCTGCGGATTCCAGCCCCCAGCTGCTTAGCTGTACCTGGCTAGACATAGAAATTGCGCGGAGCCCCACGCATTTTTTTTATTATTTAATGGATTTCAGAGTCAGAGTCTCAGAGTCAGAGTCAGAGTCTCAGAGTCGGAGTCGCCTCAGAGTCAGAGTCGCCTCAGAGTCGGAGTCGCCTCAGAGTCGGAGTCTCCTCAGAGTCGGAGTCGCCTCGGAGTCGGAGTCGCCTCGGAGTCGTAGTCGCCTCGGAGTCGGAGTCGTCTCGGAGTCGTAGTCGTCTCGGAGTCGGAGTCGTCTCGGAGTCGGAGTCGTCTCGGAGTCGGAGTCGTCTCGGAGTCGAGTCGGAGTCGGAGTCGTCTCGGAGTCGGAGTCGTCTCGGAGTTGGAGTCGTCTCGGAGTTGGAGTCGTCTCGGAGTCGAGTCGGAGTCGGAGTCGTCTCGGAGTCGGAGTCGTCTCGGAGTCGGAGTCGTCTCGGAGTCGAGTCGGAGTCGGAGTCGTCTCGGAGTCGGAGTCGTCTCGGAGTCGGAGTCGTCTCGGAGTTGGAGTCGTCTCGGAGTTGGAGTCGTCTCGGAGTCGAGTCGGAGTCGTCTCGGAGTCGGAGTCGTCTCGGAGTCGGAGTCGTCTCGGAGTCGAGTCGGAGTCGGAGTCGTCTCGGAGTCGGAGTCGTCTCGGAGTCGGAGTCGTCTCGGAGTCGTCTCGGAGTCGAGTCGGAGTCGTCTCGGAGTCGGAGTCGTCCCGGAGTCGGAGTCGTCTCGGAGAGTCGAGTTCGGAGTCGGAGTCGTCTCGGAGTCGGAGTCGTCTCAGAGTCGGAGTCGGAGTCGTCTCGGAGTCGGAGTCGTCTCGGAGTCGGAGTCGAGTCAGAGTCGGAGTCGTCTCGGAGTCGGAGTCGTCTCGGAGTCGAATCGGAGTCCTCCCTGAGTCGGAGTCGTCTCGGAGTCGGAGTCAAAAAAATGCGTGGGGCTCCGCGCAATTTCTATGTCTAGCCAGGTACAGCTAAGCAGCTGGGGGCTGGAATCCGCAGCGCAGGGATGCCCAAGCTTTCTGGGCACCCCCCGCTGCAAATTGCAGCCCGCAGCCGCCCCAGAAGATGGCGCGTTCATTGAAGCGCCATCCTCTGGCGCTGAACCCCGCTCTTCCAGCGGCCCTGGTGGCAGTGGCACGCTGGGTAATAAAGGGGTTAATACCAGCTTTGTTATACAAGCTGGTATTAAGCCCGAGATTCTTAATGTCAGGCCAAGTTTGACCCAGCCACTAAGAATCTCCAATAAAGGGTTAAAAAAACACAACACAGAGAAAATTTTTTATTTGAAATAAAAAAAAAAGCCATTAGGGACTCCATGTTTAAGTAAAAAAATCCTCTTCCGTCCGACGCAGTCCAAAACGTGATGTCCTCTCTGCTCATCCCTGTGCATAGATATAGATGTATATGCACAGGGAATGAGCAGACTGAGAACCATCTCAGCTCTGCTACATCATCTCTGTGCACAGACATTCATGTCTGTACACAGGGAATGAGCAGACTGAGAACAATCTCAGCACTGCTACATCAGGCAGCAGGCAGGCTCTAGGACCCTGGAGCTGTGGCAGCCAGCACAGAGAAGACAGGACTCCTATCTGTGTGAGTTTCCCAGCGATTACAGTTGCAAAGTAAACGAGTCCAATGCAAATAAATGACAAAACTAGGATTGCTTCAGGCTGAAGCTTCCGAGACACATCTGCGATTTGTAAATCTCACACTACTCGCTATTACTCGCTTCCCCATTCATTAACATTGGACTCGCTAGACTCGCAACGAGTAGCGAGTCCTGTGCTCGGACTCGCTAGAGTCAAGCGATTCCGAGTAATTTAGGATTCACCCATCACTAGTCACCATACCACTACTCTGCCTTCTAAAACGGTCTCTGCTGAAAAAAAAAGAGGATGCATTGCAGGCCGAGCGCGATGACTTAGAGCAAGAAACTGTAGTGGGTGTGGGTGAAAACACACAGCCCAGCCTCATGTCATCACAACGTGTAGTGGAGGACTATGACGAGGAGGAGGAGGAGGATGAAGACATGGAGCAACTCTCAGGTCAAATTGGGGATATGACATGCACACCAGTCATACCCTCGATTCAGCGTGGCTGGCCAGAGGACAGGGGAGATGAGGAGGAGGAGGAGGAGGAGGACAGCATGTTCAGTCATCGTGTTGGTCTGGATACTGAAGTGATGGCTGTTAAGAGTCTGGCGCACATGGCTGACTTTATGGTAAGCTGCCTGTCTCGTGACCCTCGCGTTCAGAACATCTTGGCCGACAATCAGTACTGGTTGGCAACACTCTTAGACCCACGCTACAAGGAGAACTTTATGTCTCTCATTCCTGAGGCGGAGAGGTCAGCCAAAATGCTGCAGTTCCAGAGGGCCATAGTCACGGAAGTTGTGAAATCCTTCCCCTCACAAAACGCTAGCGGCATAGGTCAGGATTCGATGGACAACCAAGGCGTACGGCCGAGAGGGGCACAAGTCCAATCCGCCAGAGGCAGGGGAACTGTCTTTACGATGTGGGACAGTTTTCTCAGCCCCTCATGTACCACAGCCCCTGACGTGCGGGTAGTGCCACCAGAAATGCTAAGTTCGGGCAGATGCTGAAGGAGTACCTTGCAGATCGAACAACAGTACTGCGAGATTCATCGGTGCCTTTCAATTATTGGGTCTCCAAGCTCGACACGTGGCATGAATTGGCTCTCTACGCCTTGGAAGTCCTGGCCTGCCCTGCCGCTAGCGTTTTATCAGAGCGTGTTTTCAGTGCAGCAGGTGGAATCATCACTGATAAACGCACCCGCCTGTCAACTGAAAATGCGGACAGGCTCATTCTGATCAAGATGAACAAGGGTTGGATTGGGCCAGACTTCACCACACCACCAGCAAATGACAACTGAATTTAATTTTGTTATTTGAATTTGACATGTACCTCCACTCACCCATGGGTACACACTTCCGTACTTTGGCTAATCGCTGGACTGCTACTCCTTCTCCTCATGTGACACCATGATGAGCGTTAGAATAGTTAGGCTCTTGTTTGAGGTATACCCGCAGTGGTAAATTTTTTAGCCCATTCTGTTAGAATGGGCATTACAACGACAGGAGACCCGCTCCTTTTCAATGGGAAAAATGTTTTTAGGCACTCCTACACGTCTCTATCCAGGGACAAAGAGGAGCCTCCCAATTTTTGGCTGCCCTGACCAAAGGGCTATACTACAATACACCCACTTGAGGGTTACAGGCCCTACTACATGTCTGTAAGCATGGGTCATTGTTGAACCTCCCAATTTTTGGCTGCCCTGACCAAAGGGCTATACTAAAATACACCCACTTGAGGGTTACAGGCCCTACTACATGTCTGTAAGCATGGGTCATTGTTGAACCTCCCAATTTTTGGCTGCCCTGACCAAAGGGCTATACTAAAATACACCCACTTAAGGGTTACAGGCCCTCCTGCACATCTCTATCCAGGGACAAAGAGGAGCCTCCCAATTTTTTGCTGCCCTGACAAAAGGGCTATACTACAATACACCCAGTTCTTAACAGGCCCTCCTGCACGTCTCAATCCAGGGACAAAGAGGAGCCTCCCAATTTTTGGCTGCCCTGACCAAAGGGCTATACTAAAATACACCCACTTGAGGGTTACAGGCCCTACTACATGTCTGTAAGCATGGGTCATTGTTGAACCTCCCAATTTTTGGCTGCCCTGACCAAAGGGCTATACTAAAATACATCCAGTTCTTGTTTACAGGCCATCCTGCATGTCTGTATCCAGGGGCATTGGTGAACCTCCCAATTTTTGACTGCCCTTGCAAAGGAAGATACTACAATAGACCCAGTTCCTCAAAATGGGCACATTATTTCTAGACAGGGCTTCATGTACGTCTCTTGTCAGGGTCATCGGAGTGTCGCACAATGTTTTCACGTAAAATCTTTTATGTAATCACAAAAAGTGACATACACCAGCTGTATCTCACTATTGGGTATGTGCCCTTAACATTTCCACCCTAAATATTCATTTTGGTGTCATTTTGGAAGGTTTTCTGGACACTCCGTAAAATTGGCGTGAAACTCGGACAACATTGTTCACAGCTGTGACTTTTGAGTGAGAAATGCTTCCAGAGGTCTTCCCCATGGTGTTGCCATGTCATTTCAGCACTCTTCTGAGACTTTTGTGACATTTTTAGGGTTTTTCCAGGCAGCCGGCAGTCATTTCATAAAAATACTCGTGTCTCCCATAGGATAACATTGGGCTCGTTACTCGGGCCGAGTACACGAGTATCTCGGGATGCTCGGCCCGAGCTTCGAGCACCCGAGCATTTTAGTACTCGCTCATCACTACTCATTACTCTTAGACCTGAGACTGGGACAAGGGGGCATCCTCTACGTCGGGAGGAAAGAAGGTTTAATCATAATTATAGACGCGGATTCTTTACTGTAAGAGCAGTGAGACTATGGAACTCTCTGCCACATGATGTTGTAATGAGTGAGTCACTACTAACATTTAAGAAGGGCCTGGATGCCTTTCATGAAAATTATAATATTACCAGTTATATATACTAGATTCTTTGATAGGGCGTTGATCCAGGGAATTAGTCTGATTGCCATATCTGGAGTCAGGAAGGAATTTTTTTCCCCAATGTGGAGCTTAGTGTTGCCACATGTTTTTTTTTTGCCTTCCTCTGGATCAACATGTTAGGTTATGGGTTGAACTAGATGGACTTAAAGTCTTCCTTCAACCTTAAAAACTATGTTACTATGTTAATATGTTAGTACCAATTTCACCACCTGTAATTGTTACCTGTTGATGGTGCAGGAGGGCTCTAATTTGATGCTGAAGGACCTTCCTCTGACCAGGTTTGTCAGTATCTGCAATCTGTTGAAGCAAAGACAAAACTTCTCCCATGCAATTGCTAACAACATTTGTACCAAGTATTATATATTGGTAATTTGCATTACCTGCTTCTGCTACTACTAGGACCCCTTGGGTTTGCAATTCCACCATCCCCACCTTTATTGGTACTTCTCTAACCCCCATTACAGTAATCGGTTCACCGTTAGATGCGTTGAGGGTGAAGTCTATGGCAGGCTGTTTCAGTTCTGCATCACCCCAGTACTTTTTGTAAAGGATATAGGGGATGGTGGTCACCTGTGAGCCGGTGTCCCGCAGAGCAGGTGTCGGGATGCCATCTAGTACAATTGACAGGAACGGCCTCTGTCCGATGAAGGACTCGTACCAGGTGGCAGGGCCCTGTTGAGTTACTCCTGAGGTTTGGCCCCGGCCCCAAGGATCAGCCCGTTTAAAGGACAGATCCTGGCGATGTGGCCGGTTCGGTTCCAGTGGCGTCAGATGGGCCCCCTAGTGGAGCTGTAGCGGTCGGTGGTTCTCCTTCGATACGCTGTGGCTTGCTTCACTCTCATCCAGGGTACATTCTCCGTAATGTCAGCAAGTTGAATCAGCGGTTGAGGTCGTTGCTGTGGTCTTGGTGCTGGCTGTTGATTCTGCTGCAGGTGTAGAGCTTCCATCACCTTGCTTATGTTTTTGCTCATTTGGCGCATTTCAGCACACATCTCAGCACGCAGGGAGTCATACTTATCAGGCTGAGCAGATTGTACATTGTGCGTGGCTGCGGACACGGGTGCTGGTTTCTGGGTAGCCTGCGCCTCACCACTGCACCACCGTTTGATGGCGGCTTCATGGGTCTCTACTGGCCGCAACCTGTTTATGGCCATTTCCTTCAGGGTGTTAAAGTCAGCTTCTAGGTTGCTCAGGGACCACCAACGCACAGTCTTATTGTCCTGGGGATAGCAGTCCCCGGGTGAATTGTTCAATCAACAGCTTATTTTCATCGGTTACACTGGCAGGGCTGACATTCTTAAGGGCTCACAATGCTTCCTCTAGGCGCCAAGCTCTGATATCATCTCCTGGCCTTTGGTAGCAGTGATGAAAACGCATGCGTATATCAGCCTCATTGCACTCCTCAAATGTAGCTCTCAATTTGTCAAATATAGTGGCCGCTGATCTCCGTTCAGCAGCAGACCAAGACTCATTCTCTTTCCCTGCTGCGCCAGTTAACTGTCCGAGTACCGCAGCAGTGCGCTGCTGACCTGTCATCGCATACATGTCCAGGACACTAGTGATTTTTCTCCTAAAAACATCCAACATATCAGGGCGACCATCATACTGGGGCAACCACTTAGCCCCCGGAATGTATGGGAGTGAGATCGGCATGATCAGGGAAACTGTGCCTGGCGCGCCGGTGGCGCTGGCAGTGCTACTGGAGGCAGCCATGGATGCTACACGGTAATTCCTAGGGTCAGCTAATGTAGTGTCGTTGACGCTGGAGGAGGCCGACATGCTGGAGGCCCCCCTAGTGAATTACAGCCAGTGTTCAAATTGTTAATCAGTTCACGTATTTCCGGACTAGGCCGCGGCGCTCGGGAATGCTCGGCTGAGCGAGGGGCGGGCTTCAGCTTCGCGCTCTACAAGCCAACACGCCCCCTTTCTTCCCGCTCTTCGACGCAGTAATGACAGCGTAGTTTTAACAGTCACTCAATACAGTTGAAATTATATCACACAGTGCCCGGTAATACCAGGCACGGGATCCTGTTCATGATGCCAGAAAGATATATCGAGCCCCAGGCCCTGGGGTACTCGGGAATCAGGCTCAGAGGGGAGTTTCAAGGGGATGTCATGGGTGGCAGCGCCTGAGCCCATGGCTTGAGTGACACTTCAATAGAGTGGTTATGTACAGGGGATAAGAGTTATTGTCACGTGACGCCACCTGTAGTACCTGGTGATGGGTCACGAGCATCGCCACAGTCCTCCGGAAGGCGATGGTATTGCGGCAGGAATGGCAAAGCTCCCTATGGGTGGAGCTGGACCTACGAGGCAGTGTAGAGAAAAGGGGCAGCTTGGAGTATGACTTGAGGCAAGGGTAAGAAGCAGTAAGACAGCCTATAGGGAGGCTGGGGACGGAGAGGAATAACGTACACACTCTGAAGTAAGTCTCTTTTACCTTTTACTGATGGTATGCACAGGTCAAGATGTCCACAGCACTGTCCACAGCTACACAGCTACACAGCGACTCGCAATAGATCCCCATTGAAAGTATAGGGGGAGTTGCGGCAGGTGCGGCAGCTGAGGTAGCGACTCGCAATGGCCTCGCGGCCATTGCTCGCGCTACCTCAGCGGTAAATCGCTAACTTTGTGGCCGAGCCTCTGGTTCTATTTTCGGACAGCGACTCGCAATGGCCGCTTCGCGGCAATTGCTCGCGCGTGGTGACGTCACAGCGTGACATAGCCACGGCGTTTTCGGGGTCCGACACGAAAATGCCTACGGCAATTATAGAGTAGATATATATATATATATATATATATATATATATATGCATAATGCATATACCTACACTGCCACTCAATATGCTAAAACAACACACAGGCATATTCCATTTTATGTTACTTGGATCCTGCTCATATGTCCCATTTATAGAGTGCATTTTATATCAGTTGCATTATATTACAGAACAGCAAAATATGGCCTTATTAGTGGATTGAGCATCTGATATCAGACACATCATATTACAGTGCAAATGTGGAGCCCACTGGGACGGGGTACTCGGTACCGGACCGGGGTACTGCTGGGAATATCACGGCGGGCTTGGTCCAGACTGTGTCCCGGGTTCCGCAAGTAATGAGGGGAATATTTACAGGGGAGTTTGTTGTGACGCCACCCACGGGTTGTGGTCAGGGTGACCACCGATGCTGCAGAACCTCCGGGGATGATGTTTGGCAGCTGGAGATGGAACGGCCCTCCACAGGTAGAGCCTGGTTCCCCGGGGCAGTGATAGTTAAATTCTATGATGGATGCTATAGATGTTTCAGGTTAGGGATGATAGTGGAGACAGTGGCTGCTTGTGACGGAAAGTAGGGCTCAAGTACAAGGATCACACACACTCACGGTTTTTGAAGTTTTCCAAGGCTTTACTGCAGATATTCTTTAGCAGAGCACTGTCCACGGAGTCTGTACCGGGGCCGGGTTGCTCCCACCCTTTCCGGGTCCTTAGCTTCCCTCTGCTGCGCTGCGTGTGTGGCCCTGCTGCTGCTTTAGCTGAGCTGCTGGCACTGTCTCTCCTCACAGGTACCCCCTTTGCTAGGCAACTTGAGTCCTTCCGTATGCTTCTGACCCTGCCGTGTTGCTTCGCTGAGGTACAGTGTAGATCTACGACCTCCACTATCCCGGTGTTTACTGTGCTGCATGTGTCAGTCACAGTTTCGGATCCGGTATCCGGTCTCTGCGCTCCTCCGGGGCGAGTTATGAGGTAACTCAATCTCCCAGATGTGTTCCTCTGTTTCTTGTGCTCTTTCCCTCTGACCCTGGCTAGGCCTGGAATCGAGGAGCAGACTGTAGAGAAGCCTAACGCAGCCCCTTTACACTACAGTCTCTCTTCCTCAGTTCTTCCAGGAACTGAACTACTTCCTCTTGGCATTAGAATATATAAGGGAGCTGCTTTAGCTCCCCCTTCTGGCCTAGAGGTGCTAGTGCAGTGTTCAGTGTTGTGTGAGGAGTGAGGAGTGAACCCGTGTTGATGTTACTGTGGCACATTAACCCCTGGGGTGCCACACAAAAGCATTATAAAGAAGAGTGGCTGGGATCAATCACAAAGTGAGTAATAGAGGGCCAGCTAATATCAGTCATCTTGTTACAGAACTGCAGCACTATAATAAAAGGAGAGGATGGTATTAGTCATGTTATTACAGTAAGGTATTATTATAAAGTAATGATGGGAGTGCTGGTGTGTCACGGTCCGCGCTGCTGTGGTATGGATAAACTCACCAAAGAGCCAAAAGTATTTTCATCCTTTATTCCTCCTCTGTCCTACGCGTTTCAGCGCCACACCCGGTGCCTTCCTCAGGGACGTTCAGGCGCCGGGTGTGGCGCTGAAACGCGTAGGAGAGAGGAGGAATAAAGGATGAAAATACTTTTGGCTCTTTGGTGAGTTTATCCATACCACAGCAGCGCGGACCGTGACACACCAGCACTCCCATCATTTCTTGGATTCAAATCACTATCCAGTGGTCGGTGGAGGTCCTGCAGCAGCTGGAACATAGTTTCCAAAAACGCCTTCAAACCAGTTGTGGGGTTCACAACTGGACCAGGTGAGCAGCTTCACAGCACCACCATCATACAAAAGTGTCACTAGTGATAGGGCACTATTGCGCCTCTTGTCCCCCTCCCTATTTTCTCTTTACATTATTATAAAGTGGATCAGAAGTCATATCTTATTACTGAAGAGTAGAATTATAATAGGAGTAGGAGTAGCTACTATTTCATAGTAGAGCAGTATTCTAATAAGAGCAGTGGCATATGAGCATCTTATTACAGCACAGCAGCATTAGATCCTATTAGAGGAATGAGCAGATGGCATCAGACACATCATATTAAAGGTCAAAATGATTAAAAAGAGGGTTGCTGATATCAGTCACATTTTATTATATTACCATCTACATACATAATTGCCAGTGGGCAATGTAACCCTATCCTATGATCCATCGCGGCACTTGCACTGTCAGTTGCGCAGGCGCTGCGTCTCCACAAATGACATACACATCACTGCTATTCCACCAGGAGATCTGCAGCACTCGCCGCTAATCTCACGGCAGTGTCAGCCGCTCATCTCCCGCCACCAGGAGGTCAGTCGTGACACTGCCAGGAGATCAGCTTTTTATTAGAAATTTAAAAAAAAGCCATTAGGGACTCCATCTTTAATTAAAAAAATCCTCTTCCGTCCGACGCAGTCCAAAACGCGATGTCCTCTCTGCTACATCCTCTGTGCATAGATATAGATCTCTATGCACAGGGAATGAGCAGACTGAGAACAATCTCAGCTCTGCTACATCATCTCTGTGCACAGACATTCATGTCTGTACACAGGGAATGAGCAGATTGAGAACAATCTCAGCACTGCTACATCAGGCAGCAGGCAGGCTCTAGGACCCTGGAGCTGGCAGCCAGCACAGAGGAGAAAGCAGGACTCTTATCTGTGCGAGTTTCCCAGCGATTACAGTTACAAAGTAAACGAGCAATGCAAATCAATGGCAAAACTAGGATTGCTTCAGGCTGAAGCTTCCGAGACACATCTGCGATTTGTAAATCTCACACTACTCGCTATTACTCGCTTCCCCATTCATTAACATTGGACTCGCTAGACTCGCAACGAGTAGCGAGTCCTGTGCTCGGACTCGCTAGAGTCAAGCGATTCCGAGTAATTTAGGATTCGCCCATCACTAGAAACAGCCAAAGTAAAACAGCAGTGTATCCACTGAACTGTAACTGTATAAGCAGAAACTTGTGGCGAAAAACTGATGGAGATAAATCTTTAGATCTATGGCAAGTGGACAAGTCAGTGCACTCTTTTACTGTACTTACAAAATCTCTGTCTTGTATAAAAAAACACGAAGCAATCACTGATCTCAGGGAGACCAGTCTAAAAAAACACTGTGGGCTGCCGGCTAAAGCACTCAACAACCCCATGGCTAGGTCCTTTCCTGGAGGAATATCTGGCTAGCCCTGTGTTGAGACTCCTAAACGAGGCTCCACAGATGTTATTTGCATATTTGTATTAAAAAACAGCATAAATAAAGTGAGGTAAAGCCCTGTTAGTGTGGCTCCCCCGTTGGTCAGGTGTCACACCGGGGTATTACACGCATAAAAGCAGTGTAATTATCCCAACTGTAAGTGGATGCAGGGTTGGAAGGAGGGACCCGATTCCAGCTCTCCCACACTCAAGCCAGGGTATTACCCTAGGGGGAGGGTTGGGGGAGTCGGAAGGTCAGAACAGGTGAGTTGCAGACTGGACCTGAGGGAAGTTGAAAGGGGGTCCTGAGGGGACCTTGAGAGGGGGTGCCTGACACAGGAGTCTGGGCCCGAGAGAGAAAGGGGGAACCCCAGCGCGGAGCGACCACGCCACGGAAAGCCGGATCCGAGGAAATGGCCAGAGTCCACCTCCGTAGCCATCAACTGGTTGCTGCGGCCTGTTTACCAGCCACAGCACCCTGCCACTCACGGAGCAGTCCACCCGGTTCTCCATAGAGATCGGGGTCCAGGTAGCAGAGAGAGAGAGAGAGAGAGAGGAACTCCATTACTACCTCAGTGGGACTGGGAAGAGACTTATCAGAGGCAGGGCTAACAGGACACAGGTTTGTTAACTAAGGCATACCGCGGGTACCTCCAAACCGCCTTGCATCCATTTACAGTCACCTGGACGGTCACCTGTATATTCTATCAGTGCTGAACTGTGGACTATGTATTCATTGGATGCTTGTTTCCAGTAAAGTACCCGGAAAGAGTGAAACTGCCTTCGTGTCTCTGTATTGCCATCATTAAACTTTTATTTCTGCTAACGCTGCCCCCGGAGGCCAGCTTCACCTATAGGAAGCTATGCCACCCTTGCCGCAATACCAACGCCCTCTGGAGGACTGCGGCTACGCTGGTGATCCCTCACCAGGTACTACAGGTGGCATCACGAACAATTCTAAAAAAAAAAAAAAAAAACAGTATTTTTGGAGTCACAGACCCCCAGCGCGATGGACTCGGCTGCAGCCACCCGTGATAGCGTCCCCCTGACACCATGCCCTAGCTCTGAGTACCCCGGCCTGGGCGTGTCATTAGCTTGGATGGTTATGCTTATTGGTTTTGCCTTCAGGATTTGTCTATGGTCAAACATCTATACAGAAAGGTTGATGTTAAAACACCAGGACCCTACCTTCATTAACCTCTTAACGACAGCCGTACGTCTCTAGACGTCGGCTGTCATTACACGGTGTTTGAAGTGAGCTCCGGCGTGGAGCTCACTTCAAACCTCCCACATCTCAGCTGATCTCACTAGCTGAGATGTGGGAGTAACAGCACCAATCGGTCCCGCCATCCGATCGGTGCTGTTAACCCCTTAGATCCCGCCCTCAATCTCTGAGAGCGGGATCTAAGGGAGCCGGAGCGGGCAGCGGGCGCTTACCGGGCTCCAGGGGAGATCTCACGATAGTATCGCGGGATCTCCCATGCTGATGTCACAGGCCAGGGTCCTGGCTTGACCCTGGAACCTGTCATGGAGCATTTCCGGCTTGTGGTTGGCAGGGGCTGCCAACCACAACAGGTCCGCGATTCTGACACATACAGAAGAGCTGCAGCTCCTCTGTATGTGTCAGAAGCGATCGGACTGTGCAACTGCATGCCTCTCACAGGGGCTGTGTAAAAGAAAGAATCAATAAGCAAATAAAGTTTTTACAAAGTTGAAAAAAAAAAAAAAAAACATAAAAGTTCAAATCACCCCCCTTTTCTCCCATCCACAATAAAAGTATAAAAAAAAAATAATAAAAAAAAAATACACACATTTGGTATCGCCGCGTTCAGAATCGCCCGATCTATCAATAAAAATAATCAAATAATGAGATCCGTAAACTGCGTAGCGCAAAAAATGGTTCAAACGCCAAAATTACGTTTTTTTGGTCACTACAACAATGCTAAAAAATGCAATAACGGGCGATCAAAACAGTGCATCCACCCAAGTATGGTATCATTAAAAACGTCAGCTCGAGACGCAAAAAATAAGCCATCACCCAGCCCCAGAACTCGAAAAATGAGGACGCTACGGGTCGCAGAACATGGCGCAAAAAGTGCAATGTTTTTTTTTTTCATGCTTTTGAATTTTTTTCCACCACCTAGATACCAATAAAGGTATACATGTTTGGTATCTACAAACTCGTACTGACCCGAGGCATCACACCGTCATGTCGGTTTTACCATATAGTGAACACGGCGACTACAAAACCCAAAAAACAAACGTCTTATTGCACTCTTTTTGCAATTTCACTGTACACTATATGGTAAAACAAATTATTGCATCTGAAAGTACAACTCGTCCCGCAAAAAACAAGCCATCATATGTCTGTGTCGACAGAAAAATGAAAACGTTATGGCTCTTGGAAGACGAGGAGCGAAAAAACGAAAATGAAAAATGACAAATTTCTTCGTCACTAAGGGGTTAATGATGCAGCCAATAATGGTTGATGTGTTGCAATATTAATATTCATTTAATTATTAACTAAACAATTCAGGTCATGTTCCATATTCAAACCTCTGGGAGTAGTGTTTTTGCGTTGATAATTACCACCCAATTGATTTTCTAAAGGGCCCATACATTAAAACCTGGTAAAATAAGCAGAGTCTAATATTTTAGGGCTCTCCTATAGAATTTAAGCAGTCGATCCTTTTACCTTCCATGGAAATAAGCCGCTGCCAAAGAAGCCAAGCCATGAATTTCTTGTGTATAGAGGACTGGGAACTGATAGCTGGGAGCTGAGCGACGCTGACACCTGGACAACCCCTTTTTAATAGTATAACTCCCCTTGTAAAATAAATAAATAAATATATACTTATCTTCCACATTGGCTGGGTTCCAGCAAGCTTAGTGCTGGGTCTACTGGGGTTTGCAAACATTGTTAGGCCACTTGAGCCCTACAGTCAATCAGTGACTGCTATTGTTGTGCTACAGTCACTTCTCTTCTGCTTAACCGAAGTTCACCTGACAGTAGTAGAAAGCAGCAGCTCAATGTCTCGTGAGCTCTGGCCCAAACAGCTGAAATTGTGCCAGTATCAAAGGAAAGTATTCTTTATTCTACAAGCAGGACTACGTTTCATTTAAAAAGCATTATCTAGGTCGACAACCCCTTATACTTGTAAATCCCTGTTACTTAAAGTCCATCAGGATCTTTATTATATGTAACACCGAATAGGACCAAAAGGCTGTGGGTTAGAACAGTGATGGACATACCGCTGGTTCAGCCAGTGCAGCTGAACCAGGGCTCAGAGCGGGAGGGGCCGATTAAAGAATTGAAAGCTTATGGCTAGGGTCACACCACCGTTAATCTCCCCCTGCGCTGAAAACTGAAATTTTCTGCTGAAGCGCATAACGATAACGCTATGCACTTCAGAAGAACGCTGCCTCATAGCAACCCTTTATTTACCTTGCCAGCAGCCGCACATAGAGCTGCTGGGCAGCCGCATCTCAGGAGCGCAAAGGAAAAAGCTGCACGCAGCATTTCCTTTGTGCTCCTGAAAAGCGGCCACCCAGCAGCTCTCTGTGCAGCCGCTGGCAAGGTAAATAAAGGGTTGCGATGAGGCAGCGTTCTGCTGAAGCACATAACGTTAACTTTATGCGCTTCAGCAGAAAATTTCTACATTTTCGGCATAGGGGGAGATTAATGGTGGTGTGACCCTAGCCTATGGCTATTCACATAGCTGGCAGCAGCATCAGTACGAGCAGAGGGCCCGCTCTGTGGCATGCATATGATTATGCTGTGTGCTGGCGCCGACAAATGAGAATAGCGCCTCACTTACAGCGGTAAATGTGAAACTCAAAGTCCTCCATGTATCTCCATAGGAAGTGAGGCACGAAGCTCATTGGTCGATGTGTGCTGGCGCCGACCAATGAGAATAGCGCCTCACTTCCCATTGAGATACATGGAGGACTTTGCGTTTCAAATTTACCGCTGTAAGTGAGGCGCTATTCTCATTGGTCGGCGCCAGCACACAGCGACCAATGAGAATAGCGCCTCACTTCCCATTGAGATACATGGAGGACTTTGAGTTTCAAATTTACCGCTGTAAGTGAGGCGCTATTCTCATTGGTCGGCGCCAGCACACAGCGACCAATGAGAATAGCGCCTCACTTCCCATTGAGATATAATGGAGGACTTTGAGTTTCAAATTTACCGCTGTAAGTGAGGCGCTATGCTCATTGGTCGCTGTGTGCTGGCGCCGACCAATGAGCATAGCGCCTCACTTCCCATTGAGATACATCACGAAGGACATCAAGGTCCTTCACTAGAGGAAGATCTGGCTAGTCCTGTGTTGAGACTCCTAAACGAGGCTCCACAGACTCTATTTGCATATTCTAAATTCCCAGGGGGCAATGGACCTAGGAATTCACTGTGTTGAGCGCTTTAGCCGGCTGCCCGCAGTGTTTTCTTGAACTGGTCTCCCTGAGATCAGTGAATACTTTGTTTTGTTGGTCTACTAGGCATTGCTCCCACCTAGCTAGAATCCTACTCCACACTGATGAGGGGCAACACCCCGAAACAGCTGTCTGTGGATGGATACCTGGCCTTGGTATTCCCTTGTCATATCTTTAAGCTTGTAAAGAGCTGGATATTGACTCAAAGGGCCACTTAATATGGTGGTTATCATGGCTAGGTCCTTCACTAGAGGAAGATCTGGCTAGTCCTGTGTTGAGACTTCTAAATGAGGCTCCACAGACTCTATTTGCATATTCTAAATTCCCAGGGGCAATGGATCTAGGAATTCACTGTGTTGAGCGCTTTAGCCGGCTGCCCGCAGTGTTTTCTTGAACTGGTCTCCCTGAGATCAGTGAATACTTTGTTTTGTTGGTCTACTAGGCATTGCTCCCACCTAGCCAGAATCCTACTCCACACTGATGAGGGGCAACACCCCGAAACAGCTGTCTGTGGATGGATACCTGGCCTTGGTATTCCCTTATCATATCTTTAAGCTTGTAAAGAGCTGGATATTGACTCAAAGGGCCACTTAATATGGTGATTATCATGGCTAAGTCCTTCACTAGAGGAAGATCTGGCTAGTCCTGTGTTGAGACTCCTAAACGAGGCTCCACAGACTATATTTGCATATTCTAAATTCCCAGGGGGCAATGGACCTAGGAATTCACTGTGTTGAGCGCTTTAGCCGGCTGCCCGCAATGTTTTCTTGAACTGGTCTCCCTGAGATCAGTGAATACTTTGTTTTGTTGGTCTACTAGGCATTGCTCCCACCTTGCCAGAATCCTACTCCACACTGATAAGGGGCAACACCCCGAAACAGCTGTCTGTGGATGGATACCTGGCCTTGGTATTCCCTTATCATATCTTTAAGCTTGTAAAGAGCTGGATATTGACTCAAAGGGCCACTTAATATGGTGGTTATCATGGCTAAGTCCTTCACTAGAGGAAGATCTGGCTAGTCCTGTGTTGAGACTCCTAAACGAGGCTCCACAGACTCTATTTGCATATTCTAAATTCCCAGGGGGCAATGGACCTAGGAATTCACTGTGTTGAGCGCTTTAGTCGGCTGACCGCAGTGTTTTCTTGAACTGGTCTCCCTGAGATCGGTGAATACTTTGTTTTGTTGGTCTACTAGGCATTGCTCCCACCTAGCCAGAATCCTACTCCACACTGATGAGGGGCAACACCCTGAAACAGCTGTCTGTGGATGGATACCTGGCCTTGGTATTCCCTTGTCATATCTTTAAGCTTGTAAAGAGCTGGATATTGACTCAAAGGGCCACTTAATATGGTGGTTATCATGGCTAAGTCCTTCACTAGAGGAAGATCTGGCTAGTCCTGTGTTGAGACTCCTAAACGAGGCTCCACAGACTCTATTTGCATATTCTAAATTCCCAGGGGGCAATGGACCTAGGAATTCACTGTGTTGAGCGCTTTAGCCGGCTGCCCGCAGTGTTTTCTTGAACTGGTCTCCCTGAGATCAGTGAATACTTTGTTTTGTTGGTCTACTAGGCATTGCTCCCACCTAGCCAGAATCCTACTCCACACTGATGAGGGGCAACACCCCGAAACAGCTGTCTGTGGATGGATACCTGGCCTTGGTATTCCCTTATCATATCTTTAAGCTTGTAAAGAGCTGGATATTGACTCAAAGGGCCACTTAAAGGGAACCAACCACCCCAAATGACCCCCCCGGACTAATAATATCGGTCCCTACTTGCAGCACATACATGTGCTGCAATGTTTTTTGCTAAAAAAACTCCTTTTTCAAACTTAAGATAATGCTTTAGAAACTTTATACCCAAGTGACGGTTGGGCGTTACTTACATGGTGCTAAAGCCGGGTTGCAGCTGCCATTCATCCTGCTGTGCTCGTCACATCAGTAACGGCCAGCCCTTTTTGCAGCGTCACAGCCCTGTGCACGGGCTCGCATGCCCGTGCACACGTCATCATCTACAGCCGGGAAGCGAGCGCGCGCTCTGACTTCCTGCGCTCGGCTGTGGAAGTCAGAGCGCGCGCTCGCTTCCCGGCTGTAGATGATGACGTGTGCACGGGCATGCGAGCCCGTGCACAGGGCTGTGACGCTGCAAAAAGGGTTGGCCGTTACTGATGTGACGAGCACAGCAGGATGAATGGCAGCTGCAACCCGGCTTTAGCACCATGTAAGTAACGCCCAACCGTCACTTGGGTATAAAGTTTCTAAAGCATTATCTTAAGTTTGAAAAAGGAGTTTTTTTAGCAAAAAACATTGCAGCACATGTATGTGCTGCAAGTAGGGACCGATATTATTAGTCCGGGGGGGTCATTTGGGGTGGTTGGTTCCCTTTAATATGGTGGTTATCATGGCTAAGTCCTTCACTAGAGGAAGATCTGGCTAGTCCTGTGTTGAGACTCCTAAACGAGGCTCCACAGACTATATTTGCATATTCTAAATTCCCAGGGGGCAATGGACCTAGGAATTCACTGTGTTGAGCGCTTTAGCCGGCTGCCCGCAGTGTTTTCTTGAACTGGTCTCCCTGAGATCAGTGAATACTTTGTTTTGTTGGTCTACTAGGCATTGCTCCCACCTAGCCAGAATCCTACTCCACACTGATGAGGGGCAACACCCCGAAACAGCTGTCTGTGGATGGATACCTGGCCTTGGTATTCCCTTATCATATCTTTAAGCTTGTAAAGAGCTGGATATTGACTCAAAGGGCCACTTAATATGGTGATTATCATGGCTAAGTCCTTCACTAGAGGAAGATCTGGCTAGTCCTGTGTTGAGACTCCTAAACGAGGCTCCACAGACTCTATTTGCATATTCTAAATTCCCAGGGGGCAATGGACCTAGGAATTCACTGTGTTGAGCGCTTTAGCCGGCTGCCCGCAGTGTTTTCTTGAACTGGTCTCCCTGAGATCAGTGAATACTTTGTTTCATTGAGATACATAGCGGTCTTTAGGGCTGTGCATGGCCGGGCCCTTGGTTCTATTTTCGGCCACGGCGCTCGGCTCTCGTCGGTCGTCGCCGGGACAGGAGATTCGCAATGGCCGCTGTGCGGCCATTGCTCGCGCCCCTGTAACGGCTCGCAATGCCCGCTGTGTGGGCAATGCTTCACTGGTCGCGAGGGCGCTGTGCGCCCACGGACATGACGACGGAAGTAGCGCCGAAACTTACGGAAGTGTGTTAGGGCAATTATATATTAGATGGTAAACCGACAAAGAAGTGTTGGTATACTGGCAGGGTGGGAGATCAGCGCTTTTCCTCAAGTAATGTCAGTAGAATCTGTCAGGTGCAGAGACACCTCTCACCTGAGGATTACCACAATGCATAAGCCACCTGTTAGAGAGCAGTGATGTCACCTGTGAGGCGGTGCTAATTTCCCACCCCAGTATCCTGACACTTCCTTGATGTCAGTTTATCACAATTTCAAGAACATGCTTTGCACGGGTTCACACCTGTAGAAACATACACATTTTGCCAGATTTTTTATTCAGAATTTGTCCTTTTTTATTTACAAATTCAAACATTTTTAATCACTTCAAATGATATTGCTCAGTTCACTATCACCATGTACCGCAAATAATAGAATTCACTTCGTCACAGGTTTGATTTCTTTAAAGAAAAACACAAGAATAAAAATAATAATAATATTTTTTTCATTAATCATTTGTGACTGCAGCCTCTCCCCCTTTTCTGATGACATTCTTTATGAAGATCCCAGCATGCACTGGGGCACTGACACAAAATGTCATCAAAGCAGGAAACAGGAAAAAAACAAACACAGTAGCTGTTAGATAGTGTAGAGAGGGAATTATAGGGAATTTTTAAAGCAAGTATATTAGAAAATTGTTTAGACTATAGGACTAAATTAGATAGGGTGTCAAGAGAAAAATGTTTGGACTTAGACTAACCCTTTAAACAGCATGATGTTGGCAGTCAATCCCTTCTACCAGCAGCCTGAAAGATGAAAAACTGTCTATTGACGTGATGCAGCATAATCGCCTCCAGGATAGCTTTGCCAGCACTGGGGAGAACAGGCAGATAGTTAACAGCTACCTGCCTATTGGTTCTTAGGGCCATAGTAAAAAGAAAGCTAAAAACAGTCCTTGACAACACCTTTACGTTTTGAAAGAAAACATTCTATTCTCTATACAGTATTGTTTCCTCCAACATAAAACGAATGACAGTCTTTACTGTTTGATAAGTCATACGCTACGATAAGCACATACAAAGATAACATATCAGTTGCATTACTACTTTGTGTTATATTCAGTTGTTAAAAATGTAAGCTATTTATTAATTAAATTTAATAGCTGTGTCTTAAACTAGTAAAAAAATAGTACAATATATATATTTACATACAAGCGCATCTCAATAAATAAGAATATCAACAAAAAGTTAATTTATTCAATAATTCAATACATAAAGTGAAACACATCTATTATATAGAGTCATTACAGAGTGATCTTTTTCAAGTGTTTGTTTCTGTTAATGTTGATGAATATGGCTTACAGCCAATGAAAGCCTTAAATTCATTATCTTAGAAAATTAGAATAATTAATACAAAACACCTGCAAAGGCCTACTAAGCATTTAAAATGGTCCCTTAGTCTTGTCCATTAGGTTATATAATCATGGGGAAGACTGCTGACTTGACAGATGTCAAGAAGGCAGTCATTGACATACTCCACAAGGAGGGTAAGCCACAAAGGGTCATTGCTAAAGAAGCTGGCTTTTCACAAAGTGCTGTATCAAAGCATATTAATGGAGAGTTGAGTAGAAGAAAAATGTGTGGTTGAAAAAGGTGCACGAGCAACCCGGATAACTGCAGCCTTGAAAGGATTGTTAAGAAAAGGCCATTCAAAAATTTGAGGGAGATTCACAAGGAGTGGACTGCTGCTGGACTCAGTGCTTCAAGATCCACCACACACAGACGTATCCTGGGCTACAACGGTCACATTCCTTTAGTCATGTCACTCACCAATAGACAACATGCAATGACCGGAGGTCCTAAGAAGATCCAGTGAGTTACAGACTGAGACAGAGGCAGAAATAACAACTATTTTATTTACTGAAATGAGGATTAGAGAATGATTCAGTATGGAAGGTAATAGTTTCAAGATCACGTTATAACACTACCTCTATCGATTACACATACACAGTGAATACCGAGACCCATGTGCCAACCTCAAAGTTCCCAGATTATGTATGTTACACCAAAATCTGGAACAAGTTTACCTAGGCACTATATAAACACTGGATTAAACTAATTGAAGCAAGAAGGGGTGTAAATCTGATGAAGGTGCTTAATGGGCACTCCTGAGATGGCATACCGAGTATAAACTTATCACAACTACTAACAAGGCATTAAACTATATCAAAGATTGTTATATACTTAACATAGGGATACCCGGGTATTTTAAAGCTATGGTACCGTTAACCTCAAGTGTAGTTCACACAGGCCTGTGAATCGCGTTGGCTGCAGCAAGTCCCAAAAAAGAAAAACCTTTGGAAAAACTATTGCAAAACAACAAAAAATATCGTAGCTTGCCAATAGGGATGGGCGAATCTACTCGCTAGGACTCGTTACTCGGCGAGTAGTAAGGGACTCGCAGGACTCGGTACTCTGCGAGTTTCCCAGTGATTACTCGCACGAGTCCAATGCAAATCAATATCAATCCTAGTTTTGTCAGAAACGCTGACAAAACTAGGATTGCCATTGTTTGCATTAGACTCCTGTGAGTAATCACTGGCTACTGTGCCAGTGATAGCAGGGGAACTCAAAGTAACTGCTGTTTCTTTGCGAGCCGAGTCCAGCTGTCTTCTCTGTGCAGCTCCAGGGTCCTAGAGCCCGCCTGCTCACAGACATGATGTAGCAGTGCTGAGATTGTTCTCAGTCTGCTCATTCCCTGTGTACAGACATGAATGTCTGTGCACAGAGATGATGTAGCAGTGCTGAGATTGTTCTCAGTCTGCTCATTCCCTGTGCATACACATCTATATTTATGCACAGGGGATGTAGCAGAGAGGACATCGCGTTTTGGACTGCGTCGGACGGAAGAGGATTTTTTTAATTAAAGATGGAGTCCCTAATGGCTTTTCTTTTATTTCAAATAAAATATTTTCTCTGTGTTGTGTTTTTTTAACCCTTTATTGGAGATTCTTAGTGACCTGACATTAAGAATCTCGGGCTTAATACCAGCTTGTATAACAAAGCTGGTATTAACCCCTTTATTACCCAGCGTGCTACCGCCACCACGGCCGCTGGAAGAGCGGGGTTCAGCGCCAGAGGATGGCGCTTCAATGAACGCGCCATCTTCTGGGGCGGCTGCGGGCTGCAATTTGCAGCGGGGGGTGCCCAGAAAGCTTGGGCATCCCTGCGCTGCGGATTCCAGCCCCCAGCTGCTTAGCTGTACCTGGCTAGACATAGAAATTGCGCGGAGCCCCACGCATTTTTTTTTTTATTATTTAATGAATTTCAGAGTCAGAGGCTCAGAGTCAGAGTCTCGGAGTCTGAGTCTCCTCAGAGTCGGAGTCTCAGAGTCGGAGTCTCAGAGTCGGAGTCGCCTCAGAGTCGGAGTCGCCTCGGAGTCGTCTCGGAGTCGGAGTCGGAGTCGTCTCGGAGTCGGAGTCGTCTCGGAGTCGGAGTCGTCTCAGAGTCGAGTCGGAGTCGTCTCGGAGTCGGAGTCGGAGTCGTCTCGGAGTCGGAGTCGTCTCGGAGTCGGAGTCGTCTCGGAGTCGGAGTCGTCTCGGAGTCGGAGTCAGAGTCGTCTCGGAGTCGGAGTCGTCTCGAAGTCGAGTCGGAGTCGGAGTCGTCTCGGAGTCGGAGTCGTCTCGGAGTCGGAGTCGTCTCGGAGTCGTCTCGGAGTCGAGTCGGAGTCGGAGTCGTCTCGGAGTCGGAGTCGTCTCGGAGTCGGAGTCGTCTCGGAGTTGGAGTCGTCTCGGAGTCGGAGTCGGAGTCGTCTCGGAGTCGGAGTCGTCTCGGAGTCGGAGTCGTCTTGGAGTCGGAGTCATCTCAGAGTCGGAGTCGGAGTCGTCTCAGAGTCAGAGTCGTCTCGGAGTCGGAGTCGGAGTCGTCTCGGAGTCGTCTCGGAGTCGGAGTTGTCTCGGAGTCGGAGTCGTCTCGGAGTCGAGTCGGAGTCGGAGTCGTCTCGGAGTCGGAGTAGTCTTGGAGTCGGAGTCAAAAAATGCGTGGGGCTCCGTGCAATTTCTATGTCTAGCCAGGTACAGCTAAGCAGCTGGGGGCTGGAATCCGCAGCGCAGGGATGCCCAAGCTTTCTGGGCACCCCCCGCTGCAAATTGCAGCCCGCAGCCGCCCCAGAAGATGGCGCGTTCATTGAAGCGCCATCCTCTGGCGCTGAACCCCGCTCTTCCAGCGGCCCTGGTGGCGGTGGCACGCTGGGTAATAGAGGTTAGGGCCAGCTTTGTATTATCAGCTGGCCCTAAGCCCGAAATTTATGGCGGTCACGCCAATATTAGACATGACCGCCATGAATTTCTATTAAATTGTTTTAAAAAAAAACACAACACAGAGAAATTTTTTTATTAGAAATAAAAAAAAAAGCCATTAGGGACTCCATCTTTAATTAAAAAAATCCTCTTCTGTCCGACGCAGTCCAAAACGCGATGTCCTCTCTGCTACATCCCCTGTGCATAAATATAGATGTCTGTACACAGGGAATGAGCAGACTGAGAACAATCTCAGCACTGCTACATCATCTCTGTGCACAGACATTCATGTCTGTACACAGGGAATGAGCAGACTGAGAACAATCTCAGCACTGCTACATCATCTCTGTGCACAGACATTCATGTCTGTACACAGGGAATGAGCAGACTGAGAACAATCTCAACACTGCTACATCAGGCAGCAGGCGGGCTCTAGGACCCTGGAGCTGCACTGAGCAGACAGGACTCTTCTCTTATCTGTGCGAGTTTCCCAGCCAGCGATTACTTACAAAGTAAACGAGTCCAATGCAAATAAATGACAAAACTAGGATTGCTTCAGGCTGAAGCTTCCGAGACACATCTGCGATTTGTAAATCTCACACTACTCGCTATTACTCGCTTCCCCATTCATTAACATTGGACTCGCTAGACTCGCAACGAGTAGCGAGTCCTGGGCTCGGACTCGCTAGAGTCAAGCGATTCCGAGTAATTTAGGATTCGCCCATCACTACTTGCCAACCAATGCCAAGTCAACACATCTGGTTTAGTTCAGTAGCCTCAGGGTACAGTATGTGGAGCACACTTTACCAGGTCTTGTCAGAATCCTCTCAATATGGATGACACCGGACCCCGTCTCTCCTCTCGCAGTCACTCACGGTTTTCCAGGCCGACGATCACTCGTCTGGTCACATGGAAGATCTCCTCAGTCTCTTCTCAGATAATAGATGCTTGATCAGTTCAATACAGAGACTCTGGTCCACAAAGCAGAGACCTCCTATGTCTCCAAAGAGCTACACAGCTTTTACAGGCTCTGCACTAGTCCTCAACAAAGACACAGGTTCTCTCAGGCCAGGGATCAGCAATAGAGATGAGTGATGTTCGATTCGAAATGTTCGCCAATTTCAAATTCGACCTGTTTTGTGCGGTGTTCGAGTCATTCGACGAATGCGAACAATTTGCTTAAAATTCAGCTGTTTAAGCTTCGATCACCAAAAGCTCAACCCTAACTCTAATACTGTTAATGAATGTTAATATCCAGATTCAGTGTAAAGAGTGCGGGGAAGGTGGGAGGGGTTTAGAACAGTACTGAAGAAATAATGCCGATCTCCATGTTTTTTTCTCCTAACTGCATATACAATGGGGTGGTGCAGGCTGTCAACCAATGACACACACACAGCAAAGTGCATTTTTTGCACACAAGCAAGGGCATGTGTCATTGGCTGTGTATGTCACATGTCCTTGCCCTATAAGACCCAGCCATTTTCCCCATCGTCAGTCACCATTACCTCTGTGCTGCAATTGTGTATCAGTCAGGCACCGCTACTGTTGCTGTAGGCGGTATAAAGTGTTAGTTAGATAGATAGTGAGCGAATCTCAAGTTAGATACACAGATAGTTTTAGGGAGTAGGGACTAGTTAGAATCTCAGCCCATTTGAGGGCTATTTCAGACAAGTAGGGATTAGTTGTAAATATCAGTCCTTTTGAGGGCTACTTCTTAGAAGTAGGGACTAGTTATAATACCAGCCCTTTTGAGGGCTAGGTTAGAGCAGTTCCTAGCAGTTTTTGCCAGGCAGGTGTGTGCCAGTGCTGTGCAAGTGTCTTCCACAGCATCTGGCCAAATCTAGCTCAGGCAATCCTTTAGGGCAGGTAATGTTCCACTGCTGTGAAGAAAGCTACACCACCTGTCTTCAGTAGCCAATTTTTTGCTGCAGCTATCCCAGGCAATCCTTTTAGGCTAGTAGCAGTGTCTTGTAGTCAGCGATGTAGCCCAGCTGTAAAGTAAGCTACACCGCCTGTCTATCCAGTAACCAATTTTTTACTGCAGCTAGTCCAGGCAATTTTTTTGGGCTGTTAGCAGTGCCTGGTAGTCAGTGGTGTAGCCCAGCTGTAAAGTAAGCTACACCGCCTATCTATCCAGTTGCCAATTTTTTACTGCAGCTAGTCCAGGCAATTTTTGGGGGGGCTAGTAGCAGTGTCTGGTAGTCAGCGGTGTAGTCCAGCTGTAAAGTAAGCTACACCACCTGTCTATCCAGTAGCCAATTTTTTACTGCAGCTAGTCCTGGCAATTTTTTTTGGGGGGTGCTAGTAGCAGTGTCTGGTAGTCAGCGGTGTAGCCCAGCTGTAAAGTAAGCTACGCCACCTGTCTATCCAGTAGCTAATTTTTTACTGCAGCTAGTCCAGGCAATTTTATTGGAGGGGCTAATAGCAGTGTCTGGTAGTCAGCGGTGTAGCCCAGCTGTAAAGCAAGCTACATCGCCTGTATATCCAGTAGCCAATTTTTTACTGCAGCAAGTCCAGGCAATTTATTTGGGCTAGTAGCAGTGTCTGGTAGTCAGCGGTGTAGTCCAGCTGTAAAGTAAGCTACACCGCTGTCTATCCAGTAGCCAATTTTTTACTGCAGCTAGTCCTGGCAATTTTTTTTGGGGGGTGCTAGTAGCAGTGTCTGGTAGTCAGCGGTGTAGCCCAGCTGTAAAGTAAGCTACGCCACCTGTCTATCCAGTAGCTAATTTTTTACTGCATATAGTCCAGGCAATTTTTTTGGAGGGGCTAATAGCAGTGTCTGGTAGTCAGCGGTGTAGCCCAGCTGTAAAGCAAGCTACATCGCCTGTCTATCCAGTAGCCAATTTTTTACTGCAGCAAGTCCAGGCAATTTATTTGGGCTAGTAGCAGTGTCTGCTAGTCAGCGGTGTAGTCCAGCTGTAAAGTAAGCTACACCGCCTGTCTATCCAGTAGCCAATTTTTTACTGCAGCTAGTCCTGGCAATTTTTTTTGGGGGGTGCTAGTAGCAGTGTCTGGTAGTCAGCGGTGTAGCCCAGCTGTAAAGTAAGCTACGCCACCTGTCTATCCAGTAGCTAATTTTTTACTGCAGCTAGTCCAGGCAATTTTATTGGAGGGGCTAATAGCAGTGTCTGGTAGTCAGCGGTGTAGCCCAGCTGTAAAGCAAGCTACATCGCCTGTCTATCCAGTAGCCAATTTTTTACTGCAGCAAGTCCAGGCAATTTATTTGGGCTAGTAGCAGTGTCTGGTAGTCAGCGGTGTAGCCCAACTTTAAAGTAAGCTACACCGCCTGTCTATCCAGTAGCCAATTTTTTACTGCAGCTAGTCCAGGCAAATTTTTTTGGGCTAGTAGCAGTGTCTGATAGACAGTGGTGTAGCCCACTTGTGAACCAAGCTACACCGCCTGTCTAGTTCAGACTAATTTTTAACTGCACCTAGCCCAGGTAATAGTTTGGACCTAGTACCACTGTTTGGCCACTTAGCTCTGCTCGATTTCCTTCCTAATTTTTTTTTCCTAACAACAGCAAAGTTTCTAATTTTGTCACATACAAAATGAGTGGCAAAAGGCCTGCTGCTGGTGGAAAGGGGAATCGGAGTGGTGGAAAGGGCAAAAAAGCTTGTGTCCGTGTGGTAGGTGGTAAGCAACAGTAACATCTGCTGAAGAAAGATCATCTTCCAGCCAAAATAAGATGTTTACTTATTTCCGTGGACAATCTGATATGATCCCTATCTTACGGACACGACCATCGATACCTATTGTAGATGAGGCACAAAAACAGCAGGTGTTTGAATGGATCTCAAGTGTTCCATCAAGTGGCTTCTCCTCTACCTCAACTTCAACATTCCAAACCCTCCAGTCCTCTGAGGTGTCACCCCATTCGCACTTGTTGCCTCCCAGCTTCCAAGTCTCCAGCCATCCTACTGAGTATGGGGTAAGTCTGGTTGAGTATGGGTAAGTGTGGTTGAGTATGGGGTAAGGATGGTTGAGTCTGCAGAGCTGTTCAGTCACAATATAGCCTAGGAACCAGAGGTCTTCTCCAAAGCTGCAGTGAGTCCAGACGAGGAAATGATCTGCACTGATGCCCAGAAGCTTTGTGAGTTGGATCCAGGCCCAGATGAAGAAGGTTCTGAGCATAATCTAGACCCTCATTCCCAAACTGTAACTCCTCTTGGTGGAGACAATGAGGAAGATGCTGATGAGACTCAGATACCTGATTGGATCGACAACTTAACTTTTCAGTCAGGGCAGGAAGAGGTTGTCTCTGAGGATGAGGGCTGTGATAACACACAGGGTGATGATGAGGTTGGAGATCCCACTTACTGTCAACCCACAGTCAGTCAGTCGATGAGGTCAGCAGATTAGGTGAAGGAGGATGCTAGGGACGACGAGGTTAGGTTGCGCTTCCTGGACAGAGACGGAGTGCTGGAATCACGTCAACAACAGCATCCGCAGCCACAACTCTGCCTATAAGCAGAAGTTGTGGTGGCTCTGCAGGTCACGTGGGCTCTAAGCCTTGCCTAGCCTGGGCCTTTTTTGACATCGCCAAGGATCACACAACTCATGTAATCTGTAAGATTTGTCACCAATCTCTGAGTAGAGGCCAAAAACTCAATAGTTTGAGTACTTCATGAATGAACCGTCACATGGATATGAAGCACAATTTGCAGTGGGAAGCTCACTGTGCTACAATGCGGGCTAGTGAGGCGGACCAACCACCATCTGCCCCATCAAGTGCATCCCCGTGCTATTCATCCTTTGTGACTGTGGGGACAGCTGTCACTCATGCTTTTGGACGCAGACCTTCCACCTCTTTTACCTGCAACAAGCAGTGTGATTGCCAGGTCGTCACTTGTTTTTGAAGTGGAAAATGCTGCTGGTGTTGAGCTCTCTCAGACATCGAGAGCACCACCTTTGGATGAAGGCAACATTATATTTGTGCCTGCACCTCCCTCACAGACCAGCAGTTTGCTGGGGACACCCTACTCAACCCCGTCTCAGCCTGGCAGCCAGCCCTCCATCCCTCAGATGTGGACAAGTAAAAGACCATTTCCTCCTAGCCATTACAAAGCTTAGCGGTTGAATTTCACCATCTGCAAGCTGTTGGCTACAGAAATGCTGCCTTACCGCCTGTTTGACACAGGGGATTTTAGAGACCTTATGGCCGTTGCAGTGCCCCAGTACCAGATGCCCTGTTGCCATTACTTCTCCAAGAAGGGCGTGCCTGTGCTACACTAGCATGTCGCAGACAACATCACCGCTTCCTTGAGAAACTCTGTGTGTGACAGGGTGAATTTCACCACAGACACTTGGACCAGTAAGCATGGACAGGGGCATTACATGTCGCTGACTGGGCACTGGGTAACTATGGTGGGAGCTGGAGAAGGGTCTGCTGTACAAGTCTTGCAGTCTCCTCGAGTTGTGCGTCAATCCTCGGTACGTAGCAGTTCCTCCACTGCTTCTGCCTCCTCAACCTTGTCTTGTTCCTTCACCTACGCCCAAAGCCTGTCTGGTAATGCCACCCGTGTTGTAACTGTGCACAAGGAATCCAGCACACCTCCTTAATATGCTGGCAGCAGGGCTCAACGCCATCAGGCGGTGTTTACCTTGAAATGTCTGGGAAATGTGAGTCACACAGCTGAGTAGCTGTGGTCAGCTCTGCAGACTGAGTTTCAGTAATGGTTGTGTCCACTCAACCTGCATCCAGGGAAGGCCGTGTGCGACAATGCTGCAAACCTGGGTGCAGCCCATCACTGGGGCAATGTGACACACGTGCCTTGTATGGCTCATGCGTTGAACCTGGTTGTCCAGCAATTTTTAACCCACTATCCCGGCCTAGATGGGCTTCTGCAGAGGGCACGGTGTGCTCAGTTCCGGCATTCGCATCTCGCAGCTCAATGACTTGCATCGCTCCACTGTCTGAAATGTGATGTGCCAACACGCTGGAATCCCACTCTGCACATGTTGCAGTGACTGTGGCAGCATCGACAAGCCCTGGTGCAATACGTTTTGAGGTAAGCCTGGGTTAACAAGATCCAGAGGTGGGGCAGATCATGCTGCTGGAGTGGTCTCAGATCAAGGACCTATGCACAGTTTTGAAATGGCGACGAAGATGTTTAGCGCTGAAAATGCTCAGCATGACTATTCTGGTCATCTACATGCTTGAGCACACTCTGAACAGTATTCGGAGTGAGGTGGTGGGGCAAGAGGAGGTGGAGGAAGTACAGGAGGAGTCCTATGTGAAAGGGATAACAAGATCACCAAGGTCCTCTTGGTCAGCAGCACCAAGACAGCAAGCATTGGGGGTGGGGGAGATGGATTAACGAGGGCGCAGCCAAACTGTTGAGGAAGGTGTAGGAGCCCAGGTAAAAATGGTGGACGAACTGGCAATGAGCATGGAGAACTCAGCAGATAAGGGAGACCTTGATGACATTTCTGTTGTGCAAGGTTGAGGGGAGAGGGCAGAGGAAGGAAGCATGATTCTCACCTCGCTGCCACCAACACAACAAGGACTTGGTCCTCTTGGATGCGCAAGTCACATGAGCGACTTCTTGCTGCACTACCTGCAACATAACCATTGGATTGTCCGAATTAGAAGTAATGCCGACTACTGGGTTGCCACACTCTTAGATCCAAGACAAAATTTGGCAAAATAATTTCTGCCATAGAAAGGGACGCACGCATGCACCAATATCTGCAGAAGATGTTACACAATCTTAGATCGGCTTTTCCACAAAACACCAGTGGTACACAGAGTGAATCTCACAGGAGTATCTCCAAGTGAACATCGATGCCATGACTGTGGAACTCGACCCTTGCTCATTTTGGACTTCCAATCTGGAAAAATGGCCAAGCTCGCCACTTACACCTTGGAGATCCTGTCGTACCCCACAGCCAGCGTTCTCTCTGAATGTGTCTTCAGCGCTGCTGGTGGTGTGCTGACAGATAAGCACATGCATCTGTCCAGCAGAATGTGGACAGACTAACATTCATCAAGATCAAGTCATGGATCTGCAAGGACTTTTCTACCCCCGTGTCATCCTGGGGAGACTAAAGGCTTGTGATTTTTTAATGTGCTGCATGACAGTCACAAATAATGTAAAGCTTGTAACTGTGGGGCAATTGATGCCACTTAAGTGGTGTCTGTGCCCCAATTTTTGGAAAAAATGGAGACTCTTGTTGGAGTCTCCTTGCTGTGTTTTACATGATTTTAGAAGGGCATAACATGCCTATATCTGTGTCTCATCCTCCTTTTACTCATCCACCTCTTTTCTTTTAGCATTTTTATATGTACTTGTCACTTTTCCATTTTTCTTCTGAGTAGGTTGTCACGTTTTGGACACCTTAGAAGATGTTTTCTATGTGTTGTCTATGTGTTTGTATGTGTTTGTGTTTGCCTGCGATTGTTTTCAATGGTATTCGATGGTGTTCGACGAACATTCGACGAACAACACACCCCAATTTGATAAATTGAATCGAATTCAAACACTAGGGTGATGGCTCATCTCTAATCAGCAACCCCTGCGGAAAAGCTTGCAGATAAAGTATTTTCAAAGTTCAAGCTTCACGTTTCTCACACTGCTTGTTTTTAACACACTTTGCAGCCTGAGTCTTATCACACAGCAGATCTCACTCCACATTTCCCTTAACCATGAGTCTTCTCTCTGCTGCTTATACGGGGTTCTCTAGCCAAGCCCTTGCTGGTTAGTTCAGGCAGGCAAAACTCACTGGGTCGTAGTGCCCTCCTGATATCACTAAAGTTCACACTCTTATAAAAGCAAGAAGCGTCTTACCTGGGCCAAGGAGAAAAAGAACTGGACTGTTGCTCAGCGGTCCAAGGTGTTGTTTTCAGATGAAAGTAAATTTTGCATTTCATTTGGAAATCAATATCCAAGAGTCTGGAGGAAAAGTGGAAAGGCAACAATCCAAGCTACATGAATGTAGTGTGAAGTTTCCACAATCAGTGATGGTTTGGGGAGCATGTCATCTGCTCTTGTAGGTCCACTGTGTGTTATCAATATCAAAGTCAGCACTGCCGTCTACCAAGAAATTTTAAAGCACTTTATGCTTCCCTTTGCCGACAAGCTTTTTGGAGATGGAAATGTCATTTTCCAGCAGGACTGGGCACCTCTCCACACTGCCAAAAGTACCAATACCTGGTTTCCTAACCACAGTATCACTGATTGATTGGCCAGCAAACTCACCTGACCTAAACCCCATACAGAATCTATGGGGTATTGTCAAGAGGAAGATGAGAGACACCAGACCCAACAATGCAGACAAGCTGAAGACTGCCATCAAAGAAACTTGGTCTTCTATAACACCTCAGCAGTGCCACAGGCTGATCGCCTCCATGCCACACTGCATTGAAGCAGTAACTCATGCAAAAAGAGCCCCGACCAAGTATTGAGTGCATTTACTGTACATACTTTTCATTATGCCAACATTTATGATTTAAAAATCATTATTTAAGTTGGTCTTATATAATATGCTAATTTTCTGAGATAAAGAATTTTGGATTTTCATTGGCTATAAGTTATAATCATCAACATTAACAGAAATAAACACTTGAAAAAGATCACTCTGTTTGTGATGACTCCATAATATATGTGTTTGACTTTATGTATTGAATTGCCAAAACAAATGATCTTTTTGATGATATTCTAATTTGTTGAGATGTACTTCTAAGGGCCACGTCACACACACAGATATCTGTGCAGATATTGTTCGCAGATCTCTGGTTGCAATGAAATCATGGACACATTGCTCCATTTGTAAACAGCCACAAAATGGAACAATGTGTCCATGATTTCACTGCAACCAGAGATCTGCGAACAATATCTGCACAGATATCTGTGTGTGTGATGTGGCCCTAACTTTGTTGCAGAGGGGGACCTAGAAAGATTTCTTGTACAGGGGCCCCTTGCAGTCTGTATTCGCCCCTGGGTTAGAACACCTTTCTTAATATTTCGCAGATATTAATACAAACAGGTCTTCAATTTTTTAACCATCTGCATTATATACTGTAAACCACAGTCGCATTATGGGATGTATATGGCTCTTAAGTGGTTAGGTTCTGTGCCCACTGTGCTGCATTTCTTTTCTGCGTTTCTGCAGCAAAAATGCAGCTTAAGGCCACGTGCACACGCTGAGTATTTGATGATTTTTTTACCTCAGGACTTGTAGACAAAACCAGGAGTGGAGCAATCAGAGGAAAAGTCTAATAGAAACACCTGCACCACTTCTGTTTTAATCATCCACTCCTGGTTATGGCTACAAATCCTGAGGTAAAAAAACTCAAATACTCAGCGTGTGCACGTGGCCTTAACATTAAAGTCTATGTGATTTACAAAAAGCTGTGCCAACATGTGCATTTGTGGGTGCTATGTTTTCACTGCAGAAATTGTCTGCTTTTTTTAAAACTCCCTGTCAATTAACATGCCTGTTTTTAGGCTGCACTTTCTCCATTCACTCCACTCTAAGGGTGCGTGCACACGGTCCGGAGGAGCTGCGTGTTGGACGCAGCTCCTCCAGGCCTGAGTGAAGCTGTGGGTGGCCGCAGGGAGTCCACAGTCCTAAAACTCACCATGTGCGCCGGGTGTGGTGCGACTTCTCCTGCAGTCACCCGATGGGAGCTGCTTCCGACTCCGCAGCATGAAATGAACATACAGCGGAGGAGCGGACTCCCGGCAACCCGCACCGCAGCTCCAAACACGCTGTGGGCGGTTTACGCATAGTGAGGATGGGATTGCTTGAAAACCCATCCACTATGCCTATACTGTACTACGCAGCGTTTTGGACCTCAGGATTTGTAGTCAAAACCAGGAGTGGATGATTAAATACAGAAGTGGTGCAGGTGTTTCTATTAGACTTTTCCTCTGATTATTCCACTCCTGGTTTTGTCTACAAATCCTGAGGTAAAAAACTCATCAAATACTCTGAGTGTGCACATGGCCTAACCTCTCCAAAAAAGCATCACAAATGGAATGGCTTGTGAGCCTTCTTTCTCTGTGATTTCCACAGCAAAAACAGCAAAAAACGCTCCAGTACTCACCCTCCACAGCGATCCCACGAAGAGCTCCGGGATGTCTTCCTCTATGCAGAGGTCAAAACTTCCAGGACCTGCGCCATGTGACTGATCATGTGACTCAGGCTGTCACATGGTGTGCAGGCCCTGGAAGGATGATAAACACAGCTTCTTCTGGTGCACGGACGAAGACATCACCGGGGATCACTGTGAAGATCGCTGGGAAGGTGATAAAGTGTGTCTGTCTCTGTTTGTGTCTGTCTTTGTGTCTCCACTTATTTTTGCTGTGTTTCTATGTGCAGAAACGCAGCACAAATGTAATACGTCTATTGGGCACATAGCCTAACTACAATTTTCAATTCTTTGTCTCTAATATATTTACTACAAATCTTTTTACAGTTTTCATTTCTCAAATTCATGCACTTTTCCCTTTCTACAAGGAAAATACATTTTACAATTCTATCTAAAATTAGTACGCCCTCTCCTAATTAACATCACCAGTGCACCGCGTGACATGGGTCTGAAAGGTTCATTGTTTTTCAAAATGTGTCAATGTCTACGGAGAATGTTTTAATATTATTGGCACCTCCTGAGAATTGTGTAAAAAAAAAAAAAAAGGAAGAAATTCAAGCTTTGTTTTTCTCTCATTCACATTTACAGTATTTTTACCATGTTACCATGTTGCTTCAATTTACCCTTTGAACCTCATATTACGCATTTTCATTTATAGACTCTGACTAATTATTCTCCTTGAACCTATGTATGCCACTATGACTAGAATAGAGATTTTTTTTCCAACACAGCAAAAGAACTTATGCATTAGTTGTACATAGATGAATGACTACTTATCTGAGGAGAAAGCAAGGCGAGTCTAATCACTTTCAAGAAAGAATTAAATATTACCAGTTAGAAAATAAAATTATACTGGGAGATAATTGATACGTGTACACATTTCCTTGATCTCACCATATTTCTGCAAGGGAGTCCTCTATGTACTAAAACCTTTTTTGTAACCGATGGAATGATTGAAATAGTTGTATAAAGAACTTCAGCCGTCATTACGAAGCTTGTTGGTAAACAATATACCAAAAAAAAATCAGTAGTTAAGAATAAAAAGGAATTTATACTTCAATTGAGGATTCCAAACAACTCCAGCACCTTTTGGATAAAAAGGTTCAAGGAGCGTAATCATTCAGAAATTGTAATAGAAAATGCATTCCGCTAGGCTCAAAAGGTAAATTGAAGCAACGTGCTGAAAGTAAACGTGAATGAGAGGAGAACAAAATCTGAATTTCTTCCATTTTTAACAGAATTCTCTATAAATGCCAATAATATAAAATAAAATTCCAATAAACATTGACACGTTCTAAAGGATTATGTAATATAGGACACTTGTTGCCCGATGCACTGCAGACGGAGTATAGGAAAGAACTATTTAAAGGGAACCTTTCAGGTCATTTATGCCTCCAAACCTCTCACTACCTGTCCCTGCAGCTTCCTAGTACATCCCTAATCATCCCTGTCTGAGCTATTAGTGTCCTGTAATTGCTGTGTAAAATACTTTTATTACTTGCATTCTCCTATGTTAATAACAGGGTGTCGACCATCACTATGTTGTAGTCACTCCCCGGCGGGTATGATAATGTAATGGAGAAACGTGGTCCCGCGTTAGAAATCTGTGGACTTTCTTCTGGTATGACGCTGCAGCTGCACATTATGTCCAGTCCGGCGCAGTGTGGGGGATTATTGGGTTTACTGGCTGCTTCCGAACGCACACTACGCATGCTCTGGAGCCAGCCAGTGTACCCAATAATCCCCCACACTGCGCCGGACCGGACATAATGTGACTCCGGCACCAAACTCAGAAGAAGACCCACAGATTTCAAATGCTTGGAGCACACTTTATCACGCCCACCGGGGAGTGATTACAATAGAGCGATGCAGCCTTACAGAATGTCCACAGTGTCTGCAATCTTGTCGACACCCTGGTTATTAACATAGGCGAATGTAAGTAATAAAAGCATTTTACACAATGATTTCAGGGCACATTTATGTCAGACAGGTATGATTAGAGATGTGGTAGGAAGCTGCAGGGACAGGTTGTGATAGGTTTGCGGGCATAAAGTAGGTGACAGGTTCCCTTTAAAGCTGACTTGTAAGAAGAACAGTAAAAATGTTTTTTTCCAGAGGACGAAAAAACATACGAGAACTGAGTAATGTACAAAGTTTAGTAGTAAACACGAGAGAAATAAAGAATTTCAAAGTAAGGATGCTACATACCGAAGATATAAAAATGCTGTATTTCCCCTGAGTGCATTAGTGGTTTATGGTATGTGGGGGAGGACAAGTCAGAGATTGAAGACATATTTGAATAAACATTTGAGAAATATAAGGAAACAAGTTTGCAACCGCAGCTGGTGAGCACACATATGTACTAGATATAATAATGATCCGTAGGCATGAAAATAATGGAGATATAGAGATTAAAAAAAATGCAGGAGTGTTCAATTTGCCCAGTAACATTTTACTATTTTTAGGGTACTTTCAGATCTGCATTTGTTTCCATTTCTGGCAGATAAGGCAAACCTATTCTTAACCTTGACTCTATTGAGGCTTCTATAATCTATACAGGGCCAAAGGGAGCCATCCTTTTTCTTTACAAAGAAGAACTCTGCTCCCAGCTGAATCAGAGGATTTTCAGATAAATGCCCTTGCCAGATTCTCCTTGATGTATTTGATGATGGCTTGGGTCTCCACCTGGGACAGAGGGTAGATTCGACCACAGGGAAGAGAGGAACCAGGAATTAAAGGTAACTTGTCACCAGATTTTAGTGTATTAAGCTAAAAGCGCCACCTTCAGCAACTCCTAAACTGCATTTTAAGAAAATGGCTATTATTCTCTTGAACACCTAATAAATAAGTTTTAAAAATCTCTCACCCTGTATGATAATTACCTGTTATCAGTCTTGATGTTATGAGCTTGATTGTAGCTTGGTCTTCTCCTAGCCGTCTTCCCACCACTTGTGCCATCCGTCCCATCTTATCTTCATACTGATGCGAATAATGCCTCCTGCGTTATCCACATTCTATCTTCCCTACCCATGCCTGCGGAGAGGCCTCTTAGGCTTGCAAAGGTGCTTTGTGCTCTGCCTTACTATGGGCAGAGCCTACAACTATAGTGCCAATGCACACACAACAGGCGTGAGATGTCTTCCAGCCCTCTGACCTGAGGTGAACTTTCCGCTACACAGCTGGACCCAAAACTAGTGAGTCCCGCTGCATTGCTCTCTCTCACTTCAGGCGACACAGAACGTGACACCACCCCGTTCACTGCGAGAGCCGAACATCAGTCAATTTCAGGTCTCGGACGTCGCAGAGGATAAAGGAAGGGTATGTGGGAGTAATAAAGATGGAGTTTAAATATGTGTTTGTGTTTTTTATTCTAAGAAAAAGATTTTGTTCTGTGTGTTTTTATTATTTAACATTTAGAGGTATTTACAGGGAGGCACACACAGGGAGAACGTCTAATCAGCATTGCCGGGGTGATGACTGGGACAATTATTCTTCCCACCCATCACTTCCGACGTGCAGTGGATGTGACGTTCGAGATGAGTGGCTCACCATGATGTGGGTACCTCACACAGGCCAGGTGAATACAATCTGTAGGTGGGGGTACATTAAGAACTATAGATATATATGGGGAAATGTATACCCTAACCACGCCCCCTGACAAAGCTGACAGTATGCATTTAAACGTGTGTTGAGGTGGGAGTCCCTGGTATACCAGTCACAGCAAAGTGTGCATACAAACACCAAGTTTAAATGTAATACATTAGTGTTGCTATGTTGACTTCTGTTTTGCATTACACTATGTGAGGGTACTAGGTTGCTATTTGGTGACCTTCTGATTATTTTAGTCGGGCGTTTGGGTGTTTACATTGAGATTTAACATATGTGATTTAAGATATACTTTCATATAGATTTGTAATTTCTTGACCTAGTCATGGGTATCCTTTAGTTTATGTGGTAGTCTTAACCTCTGGGTGGTTTGAAACCATATGTTCCTGTTTGTTTCACCTGGTGTATGTTTACGTGGAAAAAAAGGATTTAAGTTTATTTGCATGGACTTTGATTTTTTGTAGGCTCTTTTTTCTACTTAATTTTATCTGTTTAAAAAGGATCTTGTTCTGTATGTTAACTATTTGCTCAGGTTCTTGTACTCCTCTCTTAAGGGGTGATGTATTTGTAGGTTTACATAAATAGTATATTTAGTCCATCAAAATGCAATGGTGATTAAATATTTTCACTATGTACATGTAAAGAAAGGTCTGGGAGCCCATAAGGCGTACAGACCCCATGACTTTCTGGGAGGTAGGGAGTTAATAGGAAAGGTATGGGATTGGGGGATTTGAGTGTGGCAGCAATTGGCTATGGAAAAAGGGGGGGTGTTCTTAGGACAGGAAGAGGGGGGAGCTTTAGGGGACATTACAGGAGTGAGGGAGGAAGTGACCCTCACTCCATTTCCGGGGATCAGAGCAGTTGCAGGTGTAGTGCAGCTTCTGTCTTACCATCATGGCGGATCTAGCAGCTTTGAGAGCACTCATCCAGGGTGCTGCAGCGGTGCATGGGGCGCAGGCAGTGCAGGAGTACGTGAGGGCTGCCTGCGCTTCCCCATCGGCACCAGCCCCCTCCACCCCCTCTGCACGTGGTCGCCGATCTCGACCACCAGAGCGCTATTCCCCGGAGTCACGGGGTGGGAGGCGGGCTCGTTCAGGGAGCCCCGGTGGGGACCCTCGGCGGCAGCGTGGGTGCCTATCCACCCAGGGGCCTGCGCTGGCCGACTTGAGGAATCCACGGCGGGGCCGCGATGCTCCGGAAGTGGGCGGGGCCAGCCGGCGGTTCACTTCCGGTCCGCGGTCCGGGAGAAATCACGTGGCGGCAGCTCCCGGGCAGGCACGGCGGGGGGAGAGCACCGAGCGGCCACAGGATGCTTTATCAACCCCCCGCAATCGGCGGGGGCAGGAGCGGCCTCCGGTACCGGAGGGGCCAGCGACGCCGAGTGGGCAGGAGATACCAGGGCGCAGTCTGCGGTCACGGCCGGTGGCCAGGGAAAGGAGGCAGAGCATGGAGCCCTGGAACATGGGGGCAGGAGGACACGATCGGCGGCGGCAGCAGCGGTGGCTCCCAGGTATGATGGGGGCGGCACCCAGCGGGGCACTGCAGCAAGTGCAGGGTCCAGGGCTCCTACAACGGAACCTCCTGTAGGACCAGGGAGGGGTTCCCAACGCAGCCCGGCTATGGTGCAGCCCTCCTGCAGTCGGCAGGGTGGGTTTGAGACTGGGGTCCCATTGGAGGGTTCTGGTCAGAAGAGGCCAAGAGGGCAGTCAATGAACAGCAGGTCACGGAGGACACAAGGTCGGTCCTCCAAGAAACAGCGGCCAGCCAGGGGGCCGTGGCCGCCACGGAGGCTAGGGGCGGCAGCAGTGGTCGGCTTGGCTCGGGGTCGGCACCCCTGGGTGGCACGGAAGACGAGAGCGAGGAGGAAGGAGTGCTATCGGATGGATCATCGTCATCGCTGAGTCAGACGCAGGAGGACTCCGTTGCGGCTGCACCGCGGCAGCCTGGTGAGAATGTTTCTATTGTTAGTACTGGTGTATCAGGAGTAGAGGGGAATGTCGGGGGGCTGCCGGGGACGGTGGCGTCGGGGGTGTCCGTCGGGGGGGATGTAGTGGGTCAGTTGTTAGGTTTGCTGCAAACTATATTGTCTGGCGGAGGAGGGGGTGGCCAGCCTGGTTCTCCAGTAGGAGCCTGGGTGGGTCCGAGTGCGACCACTGTGAGTAGTGGGGAGGTGGCTGCAGAGCCGCCGAATGTCGGTGTAACGGTTGAAGCATCGGCGGTGCCGGAGACGGCAGTTGATGTGTCTGGGGGAGAAAAGGAAAAGGAGGATGAAGTAGTGAGATTGGATGATAAGGCCAAGAGTTAGATATACGTTTGTTATGAGAGCCCGCTGGGGGCTCACCTTAAAAAAGAAGTAAGGGAAAAAATTTGGAAAGGGGAGTATGTCGAAATTTTTTCGCTGCTCCCTCTGGAGAAATTTTATTTAGATAAGGTTAAGCCTAGTGACTCCAAGAAGGAGAAGGAAGAAGAGGAGAAGCGGCGTTATCGGCTTATTCCGAGAACGTTTGCAAATTGGTTGCAGGCCTTTGCTATTTTAGCGAGCGTGGTGGGTGAAAAGGAACCGGTACATTGTTCCGCCCTGTTTGCTTATTTGAACGCTATAGGGGAGGCTTACAGGGTGTATGGGCGCTTGGCATGGTTACGATTTGATGAGCAATTTAGGCAGCGCAAGGCTTTGCGTCCGACTATGAGGTGGGACCACAAGGATATTTCCTTGTGGTTGGAGCTCATGACTGCCCTGGCTCAGCCCTTTCGTGGGGGGGCCGGGGCGTCGGGTTCGGGAGCAGGCTCCTCGGCCACATTCCGTAAAGGTTGCTGCTGGCAGTTCAACGAGGGGCAGTGTAAGTTTGGAGCGTCGTGCAGGTTTAAGCATGAGTGCTCAGGGTGCGGAGGCACCCATAGTCTGGCCAGATGTTTTAAAAAAGGCAGGGGAAAAGGCGGAGACGCGGCTGGAAAAAGGGAGGAGTCTGGTGAGAGTCGAGGCGATGGCGCCGTTTCTAAATAGATATCCGGATATCGAAGCCGCTAGGTTGTTGTGGTTTGGTTTTGCGTCAGGCTTTAGAATTCCGTCGGTTACGGTGGGGGAGGTGTTTTGTTCTAAAAACTTGAGATCGGCCGCAGCCCATCCGGAAGTGGTTGGGGCAAAATTGAGTAAGGAGGTGGAGTTGGGTCGTATGGCGGGTCCATTTCAGGACCCGCCATGTGAGAACCTGCGGGTGTCCCCATTGGGGGTGGTCCCAAAAAAGGAGCCGCACAAGTTCAGGCTGATCCACCACCTGTCTTTCCTGGTGGGTGCGTCAGTGAATGATGGTATCGATCCGGAGCTTTCGGCAGTCTGTTATGTGTCATTTGACAGAGCGGTTGCATTGGTGAGGTCTGCTGGTCCGGGGGCTTTGATGGCAAAGTCAGATGTGGAATCGGCTTTTCGTCTGTTGCCGGTTCACCCGGAGAGTCAGCATTTATTGGGTTGCATGTGGGAAGGGGGTTTTTATGTTGATCGTTGTCTGCCGATGGGTTGTTCGATTTCTTGTTCTTACTTTGAGGCTTTTAGTTCGTTTGTGGAATGGGTGGTTAGGGACGTGTCGGGTATGGATTCCATTATCCATTACCTTGACGATTTTTTCTGCGTTTCGGCGGGTTCCTCAGTTTGTGCTGGTTTATTGTTCACGTTACAGAAGGTTGCGGGATGGTTTGGGATTCCGCTAGCGGAAGACAAAACGGAAGGACCGGTTACGGTCTTATGTTTCTTGGGAATTGAGATTGATTCGGTAACGGGGGAATGCCGTCTCCCTACGAACAAACTTGAGGATTTGAGGCAATCAGTGGCAAAGATGTGCAAGGCCAGGAAGGTGAGGCTAAAGGAGGTCCAGTCATTGTTGGGGAAGCTTAATTTTGCGTGCAGAATTTTGCCGATGGGCCGGGTTTTTGCTAGGCGGCTAGCAGTTGCGATGTCAGGTAAATCATGCCCGTCGCATTTTGTGCGTATTACTAGAGGAATTAAGGAGGACTTGCGTGTTTGGGATGTTTTCTTGCAGGAGTACAATGGCTGCACGCTATGGCCTCAGAGAGTAGTGCCTAATAGCGTCTTGCAGCTGTTCACGGATGCAGCGGGCTCTCTGGGTTTTGGTGCCTTTTTTAAGGGACATTGGTGTTCAGGGACTTGGCCCGCAGTATGGACAGAGCAGGGCTTGACACGTAATTTGGCGCTGTTGGAACTGTTTCCCATTGTGGTCGCGGTAGAATTATGGGGGCAGGAATTTTCGGACAGAAAAGTGTGTTTCCATTGTGATAATATGTCAGTTGTTTACGCAATTAATTCATTGTCAGCCAAGTCGCCGCCAGTGGTGGACTATCTGCGGCATTTGGTATTGCGGTGTTTGCAATAGAACATTCAAGTGATAGCTAAGCATGTTCCGGGTGTTTACAATGAGGTGGCTGACTCGCTCTCACAGTTTCAGTTTTGCAGGTTTCGGGGACTGGTGCCGTGGGCGGACGAGGAAGGATTGCAGTGTCCGGACGGTTTATGGAGTCTGGTGACGTCGTAAGGCAGTTGATTCGCAGATCGGTGACCGAGGCCACTTGGTGCCGATACGGTAAAGTGTGGCAAGAATGGGAGGAGTTTACAGATATGCCGCAGGAGGATGGCGGCAGGGATGTTTTGCAGGCGTTGCTTAGGTTTATAGGTAACGATTTTGTGGTAGGGCGGTCTGCATCTGTGGTGTCACAAAGGGTGGCAGCGCTGGCTTTTCGTTTTAACTTACTAGGTCAACATGACGCGACTAAGGATTTTATGGTATGTCAGGCGTTGAAGGGTTTTCGGAGGGGTGCACGTCAGAGGGATGCTCGGAGACCAATTTCGGTGTCAGTATTGGAGAGGCTGGTGACTAGTGTGCTTACGGTTTGTCGGTCTGACTATGAGGGAGCTTTATTTTCAGCGGCATTTGTGTTAGCCTTTTTTGGGGCCTTCCGTATTGGGGACCTGGTGAGCCCGTCCAGGATCAGGGCGGGTGGTTTGGCTTAGAGTGATGTAGCGGTTGTGGAAGAGCGGGTAGAGTGTTCATTGCGATGTTCAAAAGTGGATCAAGAAGGACGAGGTCGGTTAGTAGTGGTCTATGCCCTTGCTGGGAGTAATGTGTGTCCCGTAACTGTGTTAAGGCGTATTTTTGGCATTCAGGGGCGGTTGCCCGGGGCCATTATTGCGACATCATGATGGTTCCTTTTTGTCTAAATTTCAGTTCGGGGCACTGTTGAAGGAGTGTTTACAAAAAATTGGCGAGAGGCCGGAAGAATACGGCACGCATTCTTTTCGTATCGGGGCGGCCACGGAGGCTTCCCGATGGGGGTTGGGAGATGATGTCGTGAGAAGGATCGGGAGGTGGGAATTCTCCCGTTTTTGCTCGTATGTCCGGCCTCATTTGTTGGCCTGACAATGCAGTGATTGGCTTGTGCACCCCCCCCCCCCTGCACTGTTGATTTTTCAAAAAAAAAAAAAGGAAGGAATAAGGAAGGGGGGGGGGGGGACCCATACGACTAATATTATAGTTTATTGGTTCTGTTATGGTTTGTGATTGTGACATTTAAATTTGTTTGTATTTCTGCTTATTAGGCGCCTGCTTGATATGGATCCTGGGACATTCGTACGTTTTTTGGGGGGCCCGTCGAGCGGATGTTCCCCCGGATGGTCGCCAGTTGGGTCTGGACAGATCTGTGGCGACTGTGAAGTGGTTGGGTATTCGTGGTATGACTTGGGGGAGGGTATTGCCAGAATTTGAGTACTTTTGTTCATTTAATCGACCACCGGATGTGTTAGTTCTACATGTTGGGGGGAATGATTTGGGGGTGAGGGCGTCTCGAGAGCTGATCAGAGACATAAAGTGTGACTTGTTACGATTGTGGTGTTCTCATCCTGGTTTGATCGTGGTGTGGTCTGATATGGTTCCGCGTGGGAGATGGAAGTTCGCGAGGTCTATAGACAAACTTAATAAGGCTTGAGTGAAGGTGAACAAGGTGGTGGTTGCGTTTGTGGCACGAAATGGGGGAATTGTAGTACGGCACAGGGAATTGGAGTCGTCATCAAGGGAATACTTGAGGGCAGATCGGGTGCACTTGAATGAGATTGGGATGGATATATGGCGTTAAATTTGAGAGAAGGTGTGGAAAAGGCATTGGGTGTGTGGCGGGTCCAGGCCAGGTAAGGGGTTACCTGACCTGTCCTGTGGCGGGGGTAGGTCTGGTCCAGTGGCATTGAAGCTTCAATGTTAATCGGGAGGTGAGCCACTTTTAAGATATAGTGGCTCCGGTTATAAGTACCTGGCAGGCACGGGGTTCTGCCAGGCTGGTGTATTGTCTATCGGTAGCAATACCTTTTTCCTGGGGCCGGTGTGTTGCGGCCAGGGACAAAAAGTTAAAGGGGAGGACTTCTGGACCGGATCTATCCAGGTGTGAGAGGTGGAGTGCCTATTGTTATGTTGGGACGCCCGTTGGACGGTGTACCCGTTGGTTTATTATTAGTATGTAAAACAATAGGCAATAAAGGCTGCTGTGGCCAAATTATTAACCAAGTCACTAGCAGTTGTGTCGTTATTTAAGGTACGGTGGGGTTAATGTTTAAAATAAGGTAAGTCTATTAACGACTGAAAAATCCTCCCTTGAATGTCATGCTATTGCCGTATAATTGCATTTGTATGACAAGATAGACCGGAGTGTGCAATCCTATATTTACACTAGATGGTGGCCCGATTGTAACGCATTGGGTATCCTAGAATATGTACGTAGTTGACATACTGTGACTGACAAAACTTGTTCAGTCAACGTGAGTGAACCATATATATATATATATATATATATATATATATATATATATATAAAGAGAAAAAAAACTGCACAGCACTCACAGAGAATGTGAACTGGTGCCAGCAGGGATGCTGGGTTAAACTACTAGAAAAAAACCTTGCAGCACTCAGCTACTACCAGTGCGACGACCAATCAGAATAGCGGCGCGCGCTATGCCGCCATATTTGTAATACACTGAGTACAGTGTATTTGAAGTATGGCGCCATACAGCGCGCCGCTATTCTGATTGGTTGGCGCGCTGAACGCGGTGACCAATCAGAATAGTGGTGCACTGTATGGTGCCATACTTCAAATACACTGACTACAGTGTATTTCAATTATGGCGGTATTGCGCGCGCCACTATTCTGATTGGTCGCCGCCAGCCGCGAGCGACCAATCAGAATAGCGGGGGGGGCACGGAGCGGGCGCGAGGTAGCCGAGAGCCGAGGTC